>VXAL01013251.1:3843-38481 GCA_013399475.1 Chauna torquata | reverse complement strand
ACGGCCCCGCATCCCGCCGGAGCCGGCCAGCTGCCGGGGCCCGCCGCTGCCCGCGGGGAGCTGGGGCAAGGGAGGCGGCGGCGGCGGGGCTGAGGATCCCTCTTCTGGCACACGGGGAGAAGCACAGCCTGAGCGCGGCGGCCCGGGAGCGCCCCCGGCGCCCTCCGGCGCTTGCCGGCTGCGGGGACAGCGTACTCGCTCTGTAACTTCCACGCCCTGGTGCTAGGGGAAGAAGCGCACCCGCTGACCCCTTTCACAGATGTTCCTGCTCCCCTCTTCGAGCTTCCCGCCTTACAGGTCCCCTTCTTTTTTTTTTTTCTTCTCCAATAGCTGCTTACAGTAGGCATGAGGACACGGAGAACGTGTTAGACTTGTTAAAACCAGCTTTCGAGGGCATTTACAGCTTGCTGAAGAAACAATATACAGTCTCCCCTCTTCTTTCAGGGATAAAGTGGTAAAATATTGTAAGAGTGAATGGAGAGACAAAGGGGAAAGTAACTTGTACCCAACTTTTGTGTATTGCAGCAATAATGTCATTAATATGTTAAGCCCATGGCTAGCTGGGTGCCTAACTTTCCACCAGCCTAGCTTCACTTACTGAAAGCCTTCACCCATATGAACGCCTTCAAAATTCTGTCAATGAGCAATAAAGCTTATGCATGTCATATTTCCACGACCAAAGCAAACACATCTGTTTACAGAATAAGTTTAAACACTTCCAGAGGGCCAAAGGGACAGTTTTGAAAGTAAGAGGATGGCTATTGCCTCTGTGCATATTTCACACTAGAGGTTCTAGCCAAAAAAAAAATCTGTTCTTTTACTTCAGCTGTCACAGTGGCACAACAGACAGACAGTAAACAGGGAGCTGCCTGTATTCTCTGGCTGCTCAGATGACTTTTTTCTAAAAAACATGTTACAACATCAGCAACAGGTGACAAAACAACTCTGAACAGGGACCCAGGAAGAGAATGTATTTACAGTTTGAAGTCTAAACACCAAAGAACAGTACAAGCCAGATCTATAATTAGCAAGATCACATTGTTGTTTGGTTCGACTGCAGTCTGTGCCGGTTGACTGATTGGTATTGATACTGTAGGAGAAAGATAAAGCTTATTATGTAAATCTGTAGCTGGAATGTACAAAGTGGTGCTGTGTGTGAAAAACACAACCATGTTATTGAAGAAAAATAAATGAAAGAGGAAGAAATGAAAAATTTCAAACACGCTGCTGTAACAAAAGGAGTATCTGCAAAGCATCCAGAGATGCAACCACTTCTGCCAATATTATATTGGCACGTCTCAACTGCTAAGTAACTTAGTAGGTGCTTTGGGGAACCTGCTTTAGGAAAGTCTGTGCCATGCAGGCATCCAAAACATGAAACCATGTAAAATGAGTGGATTTTTTTCAGGGGAAAAAAAGATGGACAGATATTTTGGAAAAAAAGCAGCTTTTACCTTAAAAAATCCTTTTACCTTGGATGTCAAAGTGCAATCTCAGCGTTGATAGAAAAAAACTCGAACAACAAAGACATGCAGTATGAATGATAGTGACAAGTCTGTTCCTCTCATCACTCATACCCTTGGCTTTATTTTTGCCATGCACTGAGCTTCAACATTGAACGTTCAATGAATTTCACTTCAGTTTCCATTCTTGTGCAATACCTAGCTCACTGTCTCTGGGAAATTTTAAGAAAAATATTCCTGAGTTTCCTGCACAGTATCCCACTTTCGTAATAGTGACCCATTAAATCTCAAAGTCTCATTAATCCAAATGCTGTCCCTCTTTTCATGATGCATTTTCCAGTCTTGTATGAGGCAGCGATCTGCAACAACGTAATCAGTGCTGAATTTCAACTCCTCCCCTCCCTGGGAAGAAATATTTTCCTCCTACAGTTACAAACCCACCTCACCTTGGCTCACTTTGGCAGAGAGCCAAAAGGAGACTGCCTTGGACAGAGTAGCATCTTCTCAGCATCTCCTGAATTTATGGCTGTACTTTCTTTTCCAGTTCACAAACCAAGATAACAATCTTTTCCACAGTGCAACTAAGGACTACGTGGATGCCAGAAGAACCCCCAGTAAGCCTTACTACAAAAAATAAATACCAGAGCCGGAAAGAAGGACCAAAACCACATTTTCTTAGCATAAGTTTTTATATATATATATATATATTACAAAATTGCAGTTTCAATAAAGAAGTAGAAAAATAAGGAATTATTTGGAAAGTGCTTGCAAAATACAAACACTTCCTCAAAAGGCATTAGTTATCCAAACTACTACACACAACTTATCCAAACATTCAGTGAACTACTGAGAGAGTCTCAATCAATACACTGAACACAGAGGCTGAAGAAAGTTGAAATGCGCATTTTTACTAGACCTATCTCAATCTGAGGAAAGCCAGGTCTCAGTTACCATTCTGGAATCCAGCTTCACTTGTGTCAGTATCATGTTCCTTAGGGAAGGGAAAAGGGGAAACAAAACCAAAAGAATTTTAACTATAGAAATTGTATACTATAACTGTAACTATAGAAATGTCAGATTTTCGTCTTACTAGACTATTAGAGAAATTGGGAATACTTGTTAGTAAAAACAGGTGATCTGCCGAACAGACTTAGAAGCATCAGGTTTACCATATAACACAATACTCCCTGCCAGCAGCAATGCTGATTTCCCATTACATTGTAGCATTAGCAAGCACTGCTAACACTGGCAAGGGCACATTGCTTTTGCAGGCTGCACAAGTACTGAACTGTATTTAGCTGAAATTGCCCAAACTACATTCGCATGTATTAATCCCCCAATTAAAATAAATGGGAGACTTAATAAATTAAGCATTACACATTCTATACAGATTACCAGTCATAAGTATTCTGGATCAAACTTCACTGGCTTACTCCGTTGTACACCAAATGCGGTAACACATTACTGTGCCTCCTGCCTGTAACAAGCACAGCTGCTACAAAGATGCATCAGCCTCGGTGCTGATACTACTAACAATTCACTTGTAATTCTGTTATTAAAAATACCTGATTCAGTTTCTTAAACTCAACCACTTGGAAGAAGATGTGCTCCAGGATATTTTTGGCATCTTGCTTCTCCTTTGGGAGTTTACTTGTTACTCCTAGGATATCGCCACATTTTCGTATATAAAACTCCAGGTCATCATCAGTACCTAAACAGGCATCCCAAGGAAGGAGGCAACTGAACATCACACATACATGTACCAGCTGGGCAAAAACATACTACTGATCTGCATTCATTTTTGGTATCCAGGGGAGTCTTATAATTAAGTTCAGAGGACTAGCCATGATGTATTCCTGCAGCTAGTACCTTCCCATCTTGTTTAGATTTAAGGTGTGTTTAGAATAATCTTAACAGGCATTTACCAACAGTACTAGATATTGCACCGCTAACTTCAAAACACAACCCCCAACAGAACAGAAAGGGAAGCCAACAACTCTCTAACATAACAGCAGGCCTTGCAAGTCATACGCCTACTTGAAAGAGGAAAACAAAAGAGAGAAAGGAAGAGGAAGCTGCACTGCTGCTAACTGACATTTCAAGACCAGGAAGCCACATACCAACTTCCACGGCTCTGAGCAATCTTGGCCCAGGATTACAACAGTGGATTTCCATAAAACACCTATTTCCCTCCAGAAACTTATATATAAATGTATAAACAATCGGTTTGCTCTGCTTACATTTGTTTGTAATCTCTGCAAGACGAGCTTTCTCAGAGGAAAAAGTTTCATCCAAGTCAAACAGCTCCAGAGGGGGAGGAGGCAATTCTCTGAAAGCAGGTGGAAAAACCTTGAAGAGAATTAGCATGGTTTGTTGCCAATTATTTTTCTTATACTTCACAAATCTCTAAGACAACAGTTTTAGACTGGACTTCAAGAAATCTTTCATAAAGTCAAAAGCAGCTCCAAAGCCCACAGTACAAAGGTACATCCTTTTAAAAATTCCATTTGTATTTCATAAAAATAACTGAATATTCCAAAAGACTTTAGTCACAAGTATGCCAGAATTATCACCTAGCACCACAACTAGACATACTGCATTTGCAGAGTTTGTTCTTAATTTTGTTCCATGAGAACCAAGGTTTAGTTTAGTACTAAGCAGGCCATAACAACTCACGTTGAAACATATCCACATTAATTCTGGTAAGGGTATTTTCTTTTTTGTGCAGTCACCACTTACGCCACAAGTGTAACTCTGCAACTAACAGGGCCTACACGTGCTTAAAAAGCAGTTTATTTCTAAATGGACATGTTTTTAAAGAGCAGCGCATGAGTACAGTTGCACCCCTGCAACTCTAAGTATCACTGTAATGTTTCCTCAGTGGACAAACCAAAGAAGGATGGAGCCACGATGGCAAAACTCAAAGATAGCTGCATTTTGAAGTAAGTTTGACACTACTGAAGCTCATGTAGCTGCCAGCACAAATCTCTGCAAGTAAAAGTTTGGCCAGCCACTGCTGTTAAAAAGAAAAAAGCTATGCTTCTCGTTCTACTTCCTGAAAAGACACAGAAGATCGAAGAATAGTGGAACAGACTGGCTCCACCCCTGGCAGCAGTCAGTGTATTGCTTACAACACCACTGCTTGCTGAAACACCACCTTCTGTTTTCAGTGAAAGCTGAACCCCAGCACCTCACAGGACCGTGAGCAGCCAGTCGGCTGAAGGGGTAATGTATGCAAGGCATTCTGAGCTCGCCAGGAAAGTTATGCTACGGTACCAAATGCTACATTTTAATTCTTATCAACAGAACTTGAAAAGCATAAATAAGAGCTTCTTCTTAAAAGATCTTGCAATGTATTCAACTCCTAAGTCATTAGTTATTAATACAGTATTTCTCTCTTTTTTTTTTTTTTTTGAAAGAACTACGGAAATGAGAGTTTTTATATGACACAAAGATTCTCCATATCCTGTATAGCAAGGAGATTATACTTACAGCTGGTTGGAGGACAGGTAGTGGAGTCTCAAACTGAGGTTGAATGAGTTGGAGAGGTTCGTGCTTCACATTCAGCTGTTCATAAGCTCTGCAGCACAGAAAAAGACAAAGTACAAGAGAAGAAGAAATACAACATCCATTTCCATTTGCATGCATTAAAGGCTATAGAAGTTAATTTTTACAAAGACACCAGGGTCAACATTATGCACAAAGTAATAGCATAAAAAATGGGATGTATAATTTTCAAGGACCCCAGAGAACTACGTATCAGTAATAATTGACTTCTAAAGCAAGCAAATTAGTTAAAATTATGACAGAGGAGAACCTAATGATAGATGGATATATCAGATGAGGAAAAAGAAGGCAGTCGCATCTCGCAATTCTTCAAACAATTTTTAAAGGGATGAACATGTACGAGGAAAAGGTGATCCAGTTCAAAAAGAGTTGACTGGGGATTTCAAAGAAGTTTTTTTTAGAAAGTCCTTAACCAAAAGCCACTTAAAAATTATTTGTTATGGGATCAGAAGGGACATCCCGCTATGAATTCGCATCTAGTGAAAAGTAAGAAACACAGAGTAAGAAGAAAGAGTGTCCACAAAGGAACGGAGTTTCATGGAATCTGTGTTAAACCTGCTATTATTCAGTGTGTTCATACATGATCTGAGTAACATGAGGTATAAGGGACAAAGCTGCTAGCGCCACAAAACTGATAAAATTCAGCAGCAGATAAATCACAAGGCAGAATTACTGGGAAATGCAAAGGTGAATGAAATTCAGCTTCAGCCAATGCCAAGTAATACAAAAGTGGAAAAACAACTAGCTCTCAGCACTCTAGGAAAGTACCAAACATCACTGTACAGTTCCACTAAAAATATCAGTTCGTTGAATCAGCAAGTCAGAAAAAGGAAAAAAGAATATCAGAAACTACAGCCAAGACAGGAAGTAAGAGCAAACATCACTGTCACACTCAAACCTCTAATATGTCCATATTCAGAATGCTGCCTACAGCTCAGTCTCTTCCGCTCCTAAGTAGACACAGTAAACACAAGCAGAAAATGCAGAATACAGAATGCAAAAAATAATTAAAAAAAATTCACAGCTGCTGACTTGATAACTGAAGGGAGGGCAGATGTATCCAGCTGATAAAGGGATGTATCAAACAGCTTTGTGAAGTCTCTGGGGTTCTCATCTCCTTCTTGCAGACAGACTCGCAGTTGTTCAGATAGTGCAGCTGTATCTGGAAGCATGGTATAGTCTGAAATCTGAACATACACACAGACACATACCATTATGATTTAAGAAGACCAGTCCATTTACACAGCCCCTTTCTAGTTTACACCTCACCTAAAATCCCACCCAGAAGTAATTATTTCACTCTCTACCAGGTGTGACCCTTTGCAGTGCAACTTACTAGATTAGTAAACTGCGCAAACTCTCTTAGCTGTAGAGCTACCTGCCACATGGACGGTGTATTTGAATTTCTGTTAATTCTTGTTAAAGCTAAAAAGACAGCTTACTAGTCAACTGTGCAAGACTTGCTCTTTTTATGCATAAAGAGTATATAATTTTGTCACGCATGGTATTTCCTAATAAAAACAGCATCTGCATATGCCAGTGAAAAAACTAAAATTGGCATAAAGGTCGATCCCTACTCAGATACAGAAAATGTCTTCACCTCACGCACGTTCCTCTTGTCTGAAGGCTCAGAGCTGAAGTGTAAACTTATTAAGCTGTAACAGCAAATAATCCCATAAACACAGGCAAATCGGGAAGAGACTTTCACAACTGAAGCCAACGAATAAGCACCAACCTAACACAAATATATTTTTTTTTCAATTTGTTTTTTTTATGCCTAGTCCACCTGTCTACTCAACCTCGTACCCTGAATAAAGAGTCTGTAACAGCAACAGCATTCATCTTGCTGTTAGCCATTTTGCATTAAATACATGGTGTGGCAAAAACGGTGCTGCTGGATCACGCTATTTTTTACTTCCTTGTGATGGATTACTCTTACCTCAGGGTCTTCCATATCCATCTGGTTTAAATGGATATCTGATGTTGTGAGCCACTGGAAAAGCACATCCTGGAGAAAAGCAAAACTTCATTAATTTCAGGAAGGTCCAAATAATCTACTATAAGGCTTAAACATTCATATTAAACCTAATAAATAACAGACAGTGAAAAAGAATTATAAAAAGGGTAATAAAGAATATCTAGGCAGAAAAAATAAACTTTATTTGTATATACTTACGGAAGCAGTGAGTCATGACAAGGAGCATACTTTGTGTGAGAAGTATGCTTTCAGGAAAACCCCCTTCTTACACATAACGTTATAAACTGCACTTTGGAAAGTGCATTACAATCTCCACATATCAGGAGCTATATATGCAAAGGTTTATTAATCATGCAGCAGTAATCAAGCACTAAAGAAGCTACAAAAAAGTAAAAAACCAAAAAGACCTACTGACCATTTTAGTAACAATAAAGTGGTGAACAGAAGTAGGAAAAGCTTTTCAGAGTCCTACAACAAATAACAAACTGTATCTTTAAAAACTCCTTCCTGTTCCTTGTGCTCTGACAAAGTCCTCAAGATGTTAGCATTGGGTCAGAATCTCTACACTGAATCAATTTCATAGCTGTCTTGCTCTAAGCTCTAAGAAGAAGCTTGTAAGCTTGGATTGCTTTATAACTGCTGTGAAGATCCACTAAGAAAACTTCTTTTTTTAAACTTACCATGATCTTACCATTTTCTTCTTTATCTAAATATTGATCACTGAACATGTGGCAAGATCCCAACGCTGCCATCTTTCCACCTTGACTCTATCAACAAAGAATACAACATAGCAAAAAAAATCCTTCCAAATCACAGTTTTAGAGGAAATTGTTAATGGCATCTAATTACAAAGCAATTTAAAGAAATAAGAAATTTTGGAACAAGTAGTACCAAAGGCAGTTTCAAACATGGCAAGCTCACAAAAGGACAGCATTATTAAAAGAGCATATGCTCTTAAGTCTCATAAAATTATGAAAAATGCTGATCTGTATTTCATAAGGTTAGAAAGACAATTGGCTGGCAATCAACAGAATCCCAATATCATCAACAATAGCTGCACTTAGGTTATTTTTGCAGGAAAAAAAAGAACACTTTTTTCAATAAAGCAGAAAAAGAATTAAGTAAATGAATGCAAACCTGAAGGACAGTGACATGCATGCATGTCAATATAGCACATATGCACGTCAGCTAATGAGAGAAGAATTTAATATTTTTTATATTCAGGTCATTATGTTTTCATTTAGCTAAATCAAATACGCTCAAAAATGCGTTCATGAAACATCTTTGGAATTCTTCTCTATCCAAATTATCCCTTAATCCTTCCACAAGGACACACATAAGAAATAGGAAGTTTTCAACATAACAAAAAACCCTGTATGCTCCCTCCACCAACTGTGAAACTCGTAGCATTAACATAACCATAAACACTGCTGTACTGAGTTTGAAGATACCTCAAACAGAGCTCCAGCTTGTCTAACAAATTTCTGATGTTTCTAACTCAATGTTTTGCAAAGTTTTAACTTTGAATTCTACATGCTTTATCCACAATAATGTAACTGGACAGCATCCTCTGCTCTTACTTTCCACTCCTTCACTTTCTGTTGCTGTTCTTTACTGTACCTCTTCTTTACTCCAAGAGATTTTGTTTTCCTTCCGACAAGTTTCTCTGCTCTGCCTGAGAGAGAACCTCTGTCTCTGGCTTCATCTTCTACCTTTTTTGTCTATAAGTTCCACAAGCTAGACAAGGAAAAACGATGCCATCTATTTGACATTCACATCATGGTATTATATTACAGGAAGTAATAATACATACTACCTGTATGATGTGTAATGGTTTCCATTTCCGTGATCAACCCATGCAAAAGACCTCTTGGAGTTACGTGGATTTCACTTACAGCATAATGTAGTTTTTATAACTCTCAGAAGAAAACACTCTTCTCCATAACCACATGTGAAGCACATGAGACACCACATAACCAGGCGCACTCTTGAAACAAGAATCCTAATCAGCAAGGCTATAATTGCCTTTGATTTACAGGGTGCATTCCAGCCACAACATGGGGGAATGAAGACAGGCATCCTCAAAAAAAAAATAAAATCACCTTCCTACCTAAGATATCAAAAAAACACAGTAGTGTTAGAAACTCATCTACATAGTAAAATGCATGCTAACATAATTATGTTCACTTGCAATATTAATTCTTTGTACCCATCAACTACTATTAGTTTTCTGAATTTTTTTTTTTTTAAATAAACTAACAGAGCTGGACATATAACACAACAATCTACTGGTTCTGAGCTGTAGTCCTCTTCCTTAACTCAGTATTAATGAAGCTAACAATCTCATTAAATGGTCACTAAAACAGTGGGAAAAAAAGTAAAACACAATAAAACTTTACAGAAGAACTGAAAATATCTCTCTGGCACTCTAACAAATAAATAGTCTTCACTAGTGCTCCCAGAATATATATTCACAACTTTAGGGGGGAAGCTGGGGCAGAATGCATAGTTTGTTTCATGCAGAATCATACCTCATGCTGATAGAAAGCAAGAATAGGCCTGTTGAGCGGGAAGCAGACAGATCCTGTTGACAGAACAGCCACCGCTGGTTTCATCACATTCAGTGTGGCACCAAATGGATACACGAAATTGAGAGCTCTGCAGGAAATATAGAAACTCCTTAAGTACCTGCATGTGTCAGTCAGGCTGGACATGTTTATAAAACTCAGTTTATCTGCCAAATCTGAGAAGTTCAATTGTGCACTGGTGGTGGAATGCCAAAAGCCATGCTTTGAGAGTAAAAAAGACTGCTCTTGATTTCTGTTTGCAGACTCCTGTATCTGAGAGAAGTGCAGGAGTATTTAACTTATTTAACTCCCAGACAAATATATATTCTGAAACAAGACTATATTAAATGTTTTTACACTTACATTTTTCCTTGTAATCAAACACACGGTTACTTATTAGTCTATAAACCAGCAGCAACAAAGAATACAAACATTTAAAGTTATTTATGCAAAAGCTGTATTCTTCTCAAAGCCTTTTCACTTCTCTGCAGAATAAAGCAGTACAGACAGAAAATTATTAGATAGATATTGATTACCTTAGACTAAAAGTATTTAAAGATTGTAGGGTTCCTCTTGTCTACAGCCAGACACTATCTAGAGGTTATTCATTTTTACGCTGTTTAATCAAACTCAAATCTACAGATGAGGGGCAAAAAGAGATCTGGTCAGGAGAGTAATAATTCCCCTCAAAATCTATCATTCCTGCTCCTTAATTGGCTATCAAGAGTTGCTAAACAGTCTCCTTTCCAGATATAACCTTGAGGAGCAAGAAGCTGACTAACATAAACATATTAGAAAACCTCAGCACAAGTGAAATAAACTCCTGCTAGATTACAGACTGCTAATTGAGAGTTAGGCTAAATCTTTTCACACCACCTACCTCAAAGGAAAACACTTACTGCAAGTCGTGTCCACTTCCATCTTCATCTGTTGTCTCCAGTGCTGTTTTTCTTGCAGCTTCACTGATTCCCCTACAAAAAAATGCAAAACCTACTGAACACATTATGGATTAAAAGAGTTTACCGTAAATATCTATATAGCCAAAATATTTACCTATTCAAAACTCCATCAGAGATGAGTGCTTCTTTTGGGTGGTGGTACTTGTAATATACATTTCGTACAACAGCATCTTGAAGGAAAAAAAAAAAAGAAGAAATTTACATCTTAACTGATCACTATGCTAGACATAGCAATGTAAAATGAGTCTAGCTCTTGGCTTCCCTGGATGTTTGCTTCTAACACCACAAAGCTGGCACATGGCTCCCAAAAGAATTCAGATCAGCCTTCACCACTGTTTCCTTCAGGACTTAGATTTAGAACAGGAATATATTTGCAAGTTCAAATAAAAATACGAAAAATCAGTCTCCATGTCTTCTGCATTTTTTACAGACAAAAAAAAAATCAAATTAAAAGAATGCATATCAAGTTTGTCAAGTTCGAATTCTTTTTTTAATATATTTCCCAAAAGCATGTTGAATCCAATAGTGTTGATGCAAAAAAAAAAGCACAGTCTCTTAGACTGCCACCAAAAGAGCCTAAAAATATTTCACGTGCACAGAGACAAACAGTTTATTTACACCTCAGCAGTACAAAACCTCTTGAATGGCATTTTACTGGTCTGCTAAAGGCAAGTGCCTCTTTGATTCAGGGTGAGGATGAAGTGATTCAACTCATTAAAACGTGTAGAAAAAAATCCCTAAAGTGAAAGGCCTTTTAACCAACAAATGTCACTAGTAGTAATTTCTGTTAGTGAATACCATTAATGCTGACAAATATAGCATAGAGATGGCTGAGTTGTTATCAAGCTACTATGTCCATGGAAAGCTCTTGGTGTGCTTCACTATTACACTGCCACGCACATACAGATTTCAGGAGGAACGTATCTTGAAAAGATACAAAAACATACTTTGTGAGAGGGATCTGCAAGGCTCATACCTACAAAGACTGAACCTGCTCTTTACTTTTGCTGAAAATGGAAGAATAAAAGCTATCAGTGAACCCCATTACCATTATTGAAAACGATCCCATATTCTTCTAACAAAAAGTTAATATTTGTGCCAGATCGGGACTCTCCGCCTTCTCTTAGCATCACCAGGATGGCTCCACCATCCTCCAGGAACTTCTTCAGAACCAAAAACTAAAAGACAACAAACATCCAGAAAAACATACATGAAAGAAGCTAAAAGCAAGACTACAAGAAGTTAGACTGAGATGAGGGAAGGTAAATGATTCTGACTGCTTGCAATGAACTCGACCCTATGAGAAAAGCATTCTAATCTCAATTTGTGCAAATTCAGATAAAGTAGTAATATTGCAAAGTCTTCTTCGCTGTTCTTTTCTATTTTGAATCAAGCCAATCTTGAAACACAACTAGTTCACAAACAATTACTGACTTCTTACCTCAGCAGCACTGAACTTTTCTCTTGGACCAGCTGTTATCCACAGTTTTACCCCAAACAGTTTCTCAGATGTGATCTCATCTTTTAAACTATGAATAGATTAATAAAACGACATGTTATTCCTGGATATAGTCCTGAACCATAACTTTTTTTTTTTTTTTTTTTGAAAGAACTAGCAAATGAACATAAAGCAAATCACTTCAGTCACTTTGCATCCTTTTATCTTACTTAAAGTTGTCAATTTGAATGAAAATAATCCCTAGAAATTTCATCCCATCAAATAGTAAGGCATCTCTAATGACGCACCGTGGCAGACCCAAAACTGGTACAAACTGCCACTGCTGCCATTAAAATTTGCACCAGATAGATCTCCTCCTTTTTCTCTTTTTCATTTCCTCTGGACTTAATCTGTAGCAGACAGACAGGCAACAATCACCTGCACAAGGGCCGACTTCTTTTTATCCCAAATTCTAAAACAACATGGAATCAAAAACTTGTATTCGCAACTTCGCCCTCGTAAGCTAAGGTTTCTCTCTTCCGCAGAGATGATATCCGAGAGCTCCAAACAAAGGCAACTAAGCGCAGGCAACCAGCCACAAACCCACAGCTAATGTCACAGAGGGCAACCAGTGCAATGGAGAGGCCCTCGGCTAAGGTACGTACTGCCAGCGACTACCGGGGTAGCTCAGCGTAGAGCACGCCGGGCTTCCAGGCTGTCCACAGCCCGCAAGCGGCGACAGGGCGACAAGGCGACAGGGAGCCAAGGCGACAGGGCGCCAAGGCGACAGGGCTCCAGCCCCNGCCTCCCCTCCCCGGCCGCCCACGAGCGCTGCCCGTTACCTCAGTATCTTCCAGTTACCGCGCAGCCTTTTGCGCCAAGACTTGTAACTGCCGCCGAGCGTGAAAGCCTCCCCTTTGGACGCGTTGAAGACTATGGCATTCCGCGGGCCCTTCTCCATGCGGCGACCCGGGGTACCCCCGAGAGGACGCCGGCAGCCCGAGCCCGAGCCCAACCTCCCGCCGCCGCCACCGCCCCGCCCCGCCCGGCCCCCGCCGCCGAGCGCCCCGCAACGCGCCGGCCGCGCACGCGCGGAAGCCCACGCTTGGGTGCGTCGCAGCGGTTTGCCCCATTCTAAGGGAAATAATGGGGGAGTGGGACCGTACCACTGCGGCGGGCTGGGGGGAACCGAGCGGCGCCCCGCCCCTAGGCCCGCGAAGGGGAGCGCTGGCGGCGGGCGGCGCTCTCCTGTCAGCGGGCCCGGGGAGGCTCGCGCCCCCTCAGGCCTCAGCGCCCACTAGCGAACAGCCTCTGCGGGTAGAAGCAGGGCCAGACACCACCCCTCACGTCCTTATAGGAGCCTAGAGTAGGGACTTTGAATTCAGACAAAATAAATAAGAAGTATACCCAGTGAGCACAGAGCAGCCACCCGTGCCCTCCCTCCACGGTTTGTTCACATACAGGCCAGACAGGGGGAAGCATGTCAGCATATGCACTTTAATATAAACCATGTCATCTTTCTTAGCATGTANAGCCAAGGCGACAGGGCTCCAGCCCCTGCCCGCCGGGGCTGCGCAGGGGGGCAGGGAGCCCCCAGCCTGCCCACGCAGGCAGCCGGTGCCCCCTCGCAGCTCCACAGAGCCTGCAGAGGCCGAGGGGACAGCGCCCTCCTGCCGCCAGGCTCCCCCCGCGGGCCGCAGCCTCCCCTCCCCGGCCGCCCACGAGCGCTGCCCGTTACCTCAGTATCTTCCAGTTACCGCGCAGCCTTTTGCGCCAAGACTTGTAACTGCCGCCGAGCGTGAAAGCCTCCCCTTTGGACGCGTTGAAGACTATGGCATTCCGCGGGCCCTTCTCCATGCGGCGACCCGGGGTACCCCCGAGAGGACGCCGGCAGCCCGAGCCCGAGCCCAACCTCCCGCCGCCGCCACCGCCCCGCCCCGCCCGGCCCCCGCCGCCGAGCGCCCCGCAACGCGCCGGCCGCGCACGCGCGGAAGCCCACGCTTGGGTGCGTCGCAGCGGTTTGCCCCATTCTAAGGGAAATAATGGGGGAGTGGGACCGTACCACTGCGGCGGGCTGGGGGGAACCGAGCGGCGCCCCGCCCCTAGGCCCGCGAAGGGGAGCGCTGGCGGCGGGCGGCGCTCTCCTGTCAGCGGGCCCGGGGAGGCTCGCGCCCCCTCAGGCCTCAGCGCCCACTAGCGAACAGCCTCTGCGGGTAGAAGCAGGGCCAGACACCACCCCTCACGTCCTTATAGGAGCCTAGAGTAGGGACTTTGAATTCAGACAAAATAAATAAGAAGTATACCCAGTGAGCACAGAGCAGCCACCCGTGCCCTCCCTCCACGGTTTGTTCACATACAGGCCAGACAGGGGGAAGCATGTCAGCATATGCACTTTAATATAAACCATGTCATCTTTCTTAGCATGTACAGTGTGATAGCTAAAAAAAAAAAGTCCCAGTACAAGCTTCTCAGCAGTGTAAGCATTGCTTAATGTTTAGAAATGCCCTTGTTTATAAACGTGTCGTACATAAGTTAGAATTTCTTAGCCTCCTTTCTCCTCCCCACAGCAACGGTAACAAAAAGATTTGAGAAAAGAGTGGGAAGTGACATTCAATAAGTATACTAGCATTTAAGTTAAGGCAGAATAAATAATTCTTCTAGATCAACTGTGACAGGCAGCAGTTGCGTGAAGAGGGCTCCCAGCAGGCAGCCATGGGGCCGGGAGCTGGGCCACGCTCACTTCAGTGTCTGCATTCCTCTGACAAGTCAAGCACATGCTGTGAAAGGATTTCCCCCCACCGCCAAGTCTTCATTTTGCCAAGCAATCCACCCTCTTCCACACCCATTTTTATCTGGGACTTTTTTTGTTGTTGTTAAAAAACATACAGCACCCCAATCCCAGATCAAAGAGAGAACAGATGATCCCCTCACCTCAGGAAAGGACTGGCTCTATGAAAGGCCACAGCACACTTCAGAATTTACAGACCTGCAAGCTGCCTTTGGAGCAGTAACTGATGAACAGTTTCTCAGCCCAGGATGAGGAAATGGCTTCCTTCCACAAGCAGCAACACTCGTCCCTTCTGCCATGGCAGCTCTGCTTCTTCAGCAGCACCCACTGAATCCTGCATTTCTGCTCTAACGTATTAAAATCTAAGAAGCACCCACAGGAGGGGAATTGCTGTAGCTACCAGCTTTTTAATGGCCTTAGATGGCAGATGAACTACCCCAGTTTAAGTCCAGCCTGGCTACTAGCAACCAGACCACCCATTTCCCAACCACTTAAATAAGCACCTTCCACTTGAAGGAAGCCACTGCTCTTCCCACTGCTGTATGTAGCATGAAGAGTTTCCGTTTGTTATGGGGAAGCAAAGCAGTCATAACATAGCTGGGCAGCATTAGCTCCACACACAAAAAAAGCAGCCTGTTACAGGGATATGGCTGTGATGTGAATGATGGTACATACCTCAACCATAAATACAACCACAGTGGATACAATTCTGCCAAGTCACACAAGACGCTGGGGGGGAAAATAATAATGACAGTAATAATTGGTGTCCCACTTTCCCTGCCAGGGGAACACACATTTAGAGGGAAATCCACCAAACAGCACAAACTAAGAGCTCTGTTCCATCCCAGCCAGTTAGTGTATTATTCCCAATTTCCTTAAACCATGAGCAAAGGACAGTGCCATTCCTTTCAAAAAAAAAAAAAAGCAACCAAAAAAAACCATAAAACCTATTCAGTTAAAATCTGGCTTCTCAAAGCCTTTATAAAACCTAGAAGTCCTCTTCAGTTGGTGCATAAGAAAATCCTAAAAAAGCATCTGAGGCACTGGAGCTGCTGGCTGCTAAGTCAGGCGTGTGGGTGATGGAGGCAGAGATCGCTTCTTGGGTGAACTCTGGATCAAAGTGTCGCAAATCAGCTGGACCAGCCTAAACCAAGGAGCAGAGAGGCACATCATTTCAAGTGAGCAGACCCCAACCACCTACTTGTGTGCGGTCCAACGCAGCTGCTCTTCTGAAGTAATTACCACCACATTTGCCGTGCATAGCGTACACATTGACACTAAGGGATGCTGAAGTAAGACATCTGGAGAGGAGCATTGGACTTTGCAGGCCCAGTTCCTTTTGTACCACTATTCAGTAGACACAAACAGAAATACCCACTTACCACATTGGGGTTGAATGGAGGGGTAATCCTCTTTTGGTACAAGTCATCCCAGTTTATTGGGCTGAAGAACACATGGTTCTTTATCTCCAGCTGCACAGAAAGAGGGGAGGGAGCGTCAGTCTTCTACTAATCTGTCTTTTCCAGCACCTGCCAACTGGTTTCATAGCAGTAAGTTGCTGAAGCAAGACTTGGGAGCTACCGTATGTCCATGTAGGGGCCGTGTAGCAAGTCCTTCATGCATCAGGGTCATGGTCCTGTAATCCCTTCAAGGGACAAGGCACCATCCATGTTGTGTCCTAGCTTGCCACCACATCTTGAGCCATTAGCATTTCCTTTTGGATAGGAGTCAACCCCAAACACCCCTTTTAGGGGGCTGGAGAGAGAGAGAGATCAACCTACATGGTAAGCTTTTCCAAAAGCAGTGCTGTTACCATGAAAGAAAGGCTCAGAATAGAAAGGTTTCCTATCCATCCTCCTTCCTAATCATAAGGGAGGCCACCTACAAAGTCTGTTTTGGCACCCAGCCTCCTCTTCTGGTCCTTGTGGAGAAGTCCCTGGAGGATGTCACAAGCTGCCACGGTCTTGCTTCCTTGGATCTGGAGTGGCTTGTGCAGAATGTTGTCATACATCTGAGACACATCCCGGCTGTAAAAAGGAGGCTAATTTGAAAGAGAGGAGAAGCAGCCAGATAAAACACAAGCTACTGTAAGGAGCCACACATCACAGGTCAAAACAAGTCCCACAGAGAGATGAGGGAGACCTGCTATATCTCTGTTCAAAGGGCAAGGGTATGATTGAACCATGTAATTTAATTCAGAATTTGGTTGTCCATATTGGGTACCATAGGAACACCAGGCTGATAACTTCATAAGGTTTAAAAATAAGTTCTCTACCATTTAGAATAAAATAGACAGCTTCTGAACTTACCAGTCCAAAGAGCATCTCATAGAGGACGGCTCCCAGGCACCACCAGTCTACTGTCCTGTCATATGGCTGCTTCTTTAGCACCTCAGGAGCTAAGTACTGGGAAGAATCAGAAGTAAATACTGGAGTCAAATTGTAAAGCAAGGGCTTTGCCTTCATAATACAAACCTGATTGCAGTTCAAGTTAAGCAAATGCATTAGGAAGCACACAACTATATCTCCTATTAGGCTGTGATACACTCTCCACTTGCCTCAGAGCAATGTGTTTGAAAGACACTTACCACCCCACCACCAAAACTGTTTTTCCTGGACTAGAGCGTTCCCTTCCTAGAAAGGACTTGTGCAAGGATTGGCCATTCACCCCAACTCAGCCAGCAAGCCTGTCCTGCACTGACACATTACACTTTTAACAGGTTCATGTAATTTTGAAAAAGCTACAGTTTTCAGACCAAGTAGGTCTGTCCAAAGCAGTGAAACTACCAATAAATTCTTCCTGTTGTTCCTGGGCAGTGGTTAAGTGGCCTGCAGAGCAAGCAGCACCTCAGTCCTGGTCTCTCACATGATTATTTCCACGTGCTATCATGCTCCTTATCTCAGGCAGGAAAAAAAATAAACAGATCTCAGACATTCCCACTTGGTTCATACTGTACTATTGCATAAGTTTGTCCCCACTGTAAACTGAGGTCTGCCGCCAGGAAATTCCTGCCCACTTCTACTGAGCTTGAACACTGAAAGGTGTCTTGGTTACAGACCCTTCAAGCTACCTGAGGAAGGGCAGCAGGACAGGTATACTACCAAAGTGCTGCCTGAATCCCCAGCTCAGTAAGGGGCAGGAGGAGTTCTCCTCAGCAAGGGGATGTTCCCCACAGCCTGATCCTCGACTCTGGACATGAGATTTTAGCAGCTCCTGGGTGCCAAGGACACACAGAAGGGCACAGCAAGGCCTATGTGTGTCAGCACCAGCATGCTCCATGTTCTGCGGCTCCTGGGTGTCAGAGCACAAACAGTCAGCTCACAGCTGCCACAGGCCAGGGTCAAGGTCATCTCTGCAGCCGCCTGGAGCAGCCCAATTTCACAAGAATGGCCATTTCCAAGAGCAGGGATCCCTGCCCCTGATAACACAGCAAATTTAAAGTACTAATTGGCCATTATAGGAAAAACTGTCCCTGCTGAGTAGGAAAGACCTTATCTCGACTCCAGCTTCAGGCTGACAACCTCAAGCACTGAAGATGGTCCAACTCCCACAGCCCATGTTTTCAGAGATGCTGAGCAGCCACTTGAGTCTTTATGAGACCCAGAGCAGCAAGTCTCAGAAGGCTTTCAGCGCCCAGGTCACAGTGAAGCTCCAGCACGGGCTGTACCTCAGGAGTGCCACAAAATGTAGAAGTAGTCTCCTCTTGCTCCATTCCTTCTTTGCAGAGTCCAAAGTCTGTCAATACTACATGTCCCTGTAAAGAAAGCAATTTCAGCCTGGCCTACTCTTTCTAAACAAGGAACAGTATTTCCAAGCTTTGGCCTTTATTTTGCATTAATGTATGTTTTAGTGTCTCACGGTTCATCCATTTCCCCTCCCTCACCTTCTGTGCATTCTATCGTGCAAGCACAGGAGCCTACAGAGGGAAAAAGTAAATCCAGGCTCCCCCACGCCAAGTTTCTCTACAGCTGCACAGTTGTGAAGACGTCCAGCACTGCTGTGCTTTCACACAGCTTTATCCTAGAGCCAGTTTGCACAGGGTCACCAGAGTAGCAGTGACTTGCTCTTTGCACCCCAATCCCTGCCCACAAGCCAGGTCCCAGATCTTGGGCACAAGCAGAAAGGTTTGTGTGCAGTTGTGTGGAGGGAGCACTCACTCTCTCTTGCAAGATCTGCACAGAAATGCGGTGGTGCATACACACAAAACCCATGCAGTGGAGTAGTAGCCCTCTATAATCCCAATGCTTTTAAAAATTGGAGGAAGGCAGCATGAGAGCTTAATATACCTGGCAATCCAGGAGGATGTTCTCAGGTTTTAAATCCCTGCAAGATAAGAAGTGCTGTTTGAGCAGATATGGCCGGATGTTTAGAAAAAGCCTGATCTGATATTGTGTCAGCCAAGAACAGTAGCTAATGAGACTTCGATTGATCTCACCAAGACCTTCCCAAAGTGCAAACTCCCATCGCTGTTGGGTGTTAACATACACACATGCTAACACTGAAAGACTGCTCTCATACGGATTAGCCTACATTTCCCTGTGCGTTCATGCATAAGTTGTCACAGTTTCTATTTCTTTAGCAAGGTTTATTCTACATCTTTTCACCCAACCATTCTCTCCCCTCCCCACTATTGTGCTGGGAGCATTTGTTGCCCAGCAAGCCCCATGCAGCCAGCATGCCTCTTGCAGTTCAAGATGCCAGCAGCGCGCTGTCTTGTCTGGTAGGAGACTTCAGCCACCGCAGTCCTGCACTTCGCACAGACCCCCAAAACTCTTTTCCCTCTCCAGCACTGCACTCAGCCTTGCTGGCAGACTCGCTGCCCCTGCTCTCCCCAGCAGGAGCACATGCCTTACCTATAGATGATATTTAAGGAATGCAGGTACCCAATTGCACTGGCGACTTCTGCAGCATAGAACCGTGCCCGGGGTTCACGGAAACAGCGCTCTCTTTGCAAGTGGAAGAAGAGCTAAGACAAATGAAAGGGTTGATCCTGTCTTCTCTAAAAGAAGAAGGATATCTGGAGCAAGCCTGAAAGCCAGCTACTCAAGTCAAAACTGATTTGCAGCAAACGGCACATGAACAGCACCAAATAAGCCCAAACCAAGCAGCCTTATTTGGCTGTCTAAGCACCTTTCCAGAAATTGCTTCGTTTGTCCTCTTCTTACATCACCATCTCACTTAAGAACTCATTGCCTGAAAACTGGCCATCTGCTGATCTAGTTAAGCTTCCTTGCTACAGCCCACGGGCCAGTTATGGCTGTACTGTGGCCGCGAGGAATAGTACCCATGCAGAGCTGAACCTACTAAGAACCCCTGTATGAATTAGAACCCCCCGTATGAACAAGACAAGACATCCATGTTAACAGTATCTCCCAACCAGTTTCAGGTAGCACAGAAAGAGGCAGCTGAAGAGAGAGCGGCTTTTACAGGTCAGAAAAAGAAGCCTGACATACTGCAGTGGCGTCACCTGAGCACTAGAGTGGGATCCGGAGCGGGCCTGCAGGTGGGTTTTCCATAAAGATCACCATCATCAGTATTTCCCATATCCTCCATAGGATTTTAAAATGCCCCTAACATACTTTTTTCAGCATCTTTGCCTTGAGAATTAGCTGGCAAAGGTCATATTCAGCAACACCTTCACTTACTTACAAGTGAGATAGCTTGCCAGCCACTCCTAGCTGGTGCTCTCCAGCAGAGTTATACCTCAACATCATCTTCTGACAAGAAACAGTTTTAGGCAATAAAACAGCGTGTCTGGGAAGGACCAAAGAGAATATTAAGAATAAAACTTGTACTCACCTCTCCCCCATTTACATAGTCAAGCACAAAGTAAAGCTTCTCTGAGGTCTGGAAGGAGTAATGGAGTCCCACAAGGAAGGGGTGCTTGACGTTTTTCAGGAGCACATTGCGCTCTGCCATGATGTGGTTTTGCTATCAAAAAAGCAGTCAAGGCATTAGATTTTCAGGCAAAACTCCGGTCCGGTCTGCTGTACAGGCTCACTGCTGTTTTGAAAGAAGTGGAAGCTGAGAGCCCTATGGATCATCTCCCGCCCCAGAAAGGGAAGCGCTCTCTGCTCTTTAAGCTGGGTTCATCTCAGTCCATTCTCCATGTTACCCTGGCACAGAGAAATCCATGTTTAACATGCGAGCTGTCTACATGAATGCTCACCTCAATCCCATTACCAGGGTCGCTCACACACTGACCACTACTTGTGGAAGTAGCTGAGGAGAGCAGACATACCTCCTTTTTCTTCAGGATGGTTTTCTTATGCAAGACTTTCACAGCGTAAAAAGTCCCATCACACTTGCGTTTGGCCAGGAGAACCTGCAACAGAATCATGGTAACAGGTTTGAGTCTGTCACCTTCTGCCACTGCTAGTGTTTCCCCACTAGCTGAACTCTTGTGAGCGATTACACACAGAGTACAGTTTCAGAGGGTTCGGTACAAAGTTTTAAAGGCCAGGCTTCAGCCCACTGACTCCCCATACCCAGGACTTTCACATTGCCAGAAAAAAAAGGCACACGGCATCTCCAAATCTCTTACCCAAAAAAAAGTGGTTTGAGAATATTTAGAGACAGTCCTATTTAAAGCTGATCGTTGCCATCTTGTGAAGTGCAGCTTTGTCTGGGCATCTTCTGCTAACTGAAAGCATCTGAGGCTTTATTATTACTATTATTTAAACCAAGTACTGCTCCTCACCACCACCTTGAGCATGAAACACCCCCTCTACTTCTTTCTAGAGAGACTGCAGGACAGCTCAGAGTACGAGTGGACTGTGTAAACATATCTCAGGTCTCGTCTGGCCTCAGTCCTACTCCAAACTTGTCCAAGCTCCTCAGGAGAGGCGCAAGTGAAGGACACAAATGCCTTCAGCTAGGACATCTCCTTCCAAGACACGTCCAAAGAACTACAGCCCACCAGTACAAACCCACTTACTTTTCCAAAGCTTCCTTTGCCAATAACCTTCAGGAAGTCAAAGTCTGTTGGCTTGGCACTGTTGGGCAAGAATGAAGCAAGTTAATGTTTCTGGGAGAAAAACAAGCAACAGCAACTACTGTCAAAGCAGTGGTCCTTCTTGGAAACAGGAACATTTGTGAAAGGGATTAAAGGGTGCTGGACAGGTGACCCTCACTCCAGCCAGCTGTCAGCAAGCAAGGGATTCACACTGCAGAAGCCAGTGCACTGAGCAAAAGACAAGGAACCTCTCAGCAACCCACCTGCCAAGACACAGTTTATCCCCATTTCTAGAGAGAATATTAGTCAGGGAGCCAGCAGTAGTGAGGAAGGTCTTCCCCTACTACCCTTCAAAAGAGAGGGATGGGACAAGGGGCTGCAGAGAACACAGACAGAGGATGATTATGATACAGGGATGAGCTGTAGCTGGATGTCCTGAAAGCTGGTGCACTGGTGATACACACTGTGTTAAAGGCTGAGTAATGTAATTGTTAGGTCTTTCACAGACACCACCCACCCGAGACACAGGAGCTGACTGTTCTCCCCTGCCAGATCTCTTCATAGCAAGCTCCACACCCTACCTGGCTTCTGCAGGGAGCTTACTTTGGGTTAGCAGAAGGTCCAAGGTTGATGTTGTCAGTTGGTGTTGGAGGCTAGAGAGGAGGACAGTAGTATTAGTTTGCAGGTTGTGTTTTCCTGTCCTCAACACAGCATCCCTCACCTTCGAGGAACATTCATCAGTGGCAGATGCTTTGGTAAACTTTAAGTGATGGGGAAAGGGAGGACAGAGCTATGCACTAAAGCAATATCATAGCCTCCCTCCTCCCAATGAGAAGTTCAGTACATACATAGACACGCGCATCGTTGTCATCCCACTCCTGTTCCTCAGGAATCTTCCTCTCTGCAAACTCTGGGAGCATTATGCTTTTCCCAAAAAAGCTGTATAGGGCCTCTCCTACTTTTTTCCCCCACCCAGCATCACCCACAGGGACAAGGTAGCACTAGACCTCCCAGCAGGCTAACACAGGCTCTCCTCCTTGCCTTTCTCCTACAGGCAGCAGCCCCTCTTTATCCCAGCAGTGAGGACTCGCCAGCTCAGACCCATGATCTCACCTGCGCGCTGGTATCTGGGCTCCGGGAACGATCCATTAAAAAAGCAACTCTTTCAGCACTGCGGAAGAGAAGAGCAAGTAAGTATTGAAAACAAAATCCAAGACAAGCAGCTTCCCCCCATTAACCTACCAGGGACCAGTGCACGCTGCCCACGTCACAGGAGACCGCAGCTGAGATCCCCAGCTAACCCCTCAGTAGCACTGCTGCTCCCAGGGGTAGGGGTGCGCGTGTGCTGGGAGGCAGGGGGTGCACACCGTGCGTGCCAACAGGAGGTGGGGGAGAAAAGCTTCTTGGGTGCACGAGGGGTTTGAACAAGCACAGGCTTCCTAAATGCCACAGTTAGCCCTTGATTTGCAGTGGCAACAACTGGTCAGGGCACTGCTGTGTGAAGACCGGCAGAGCCCCAGCAGCAGTGCAGAACCAGGGCTGGACGGGGTTGCAGCCCTCTCAGGCAGGGCCGGACCCACCTCGAGCAGCGTCCCAGGCTCCCACCCCACCGCGCAGGGGTGCTGCGGCACCCAGTCCTCCAACCCAGCAGCACGGCCGGGAGAGTCCGCTGGGTCCCCCAGCCAACGCAGGCCGGGCTCCCGCGCAGGGCAGCTTGGGGCTGTTGAATTGCAGGGAAGAGGGGCTGGAGAAGCTGGACTCGAACAGCACTCGTTGGCTTAGACCCGCCCTGCTTCAGCACCACTGGGTCCTGCCACCCCAGTGATTCCCCTTGGTTTTAAGGGTTCTCCTACATTCCTTGCAAAAGCCAGGATTAAAGAGATGACATGAACAACAACAACAAAAAAGGATGCTCTGTTCCCTCCTCCTCTGTCCCAGAGAGCTTTGTCCATCTCCCCATGGCCCCACCAAGCTCTGAGACCCTGCAGAGAGGCTCTGAAGGCCCCTGTCTCTCAGCCCTCCTCTGCCTTACCCCATGCAAAAGGGGGCCCTGAAGACCCCCGCCAGCCCCCCAAAATCTCACCTGCAAGCGATACCCCTCTCTACCCCCATGCACCACCAGGCACAGACCCATGGCCCTCCAGAGCCCCCCTCCGCAGCAGCAGCAGGGACCGTGACCGGAGATGCTGGGTGGCAGCGGGTGCTGGCGGCTGTCCCTGGGGACGGCCCACATCTGGCCTGTGCCAGCCAGCTCCATCCACCGCGCTGAGCTGGGCGTTATCGGGCTGAGCTTTTAAAGGGCTCTCAGCCCCTCAGGGGCTTTCATACTCACTACGAGCAGAGCCTGGAGCCGGATGCCTTGATGGTTTGTCCTATCCTCTCACGGCCGTGCTTTATAAGTTCTGCAAGGAAAGTTGGAGAACCGGAGCCGATTAGCTGGTGGCACGATCACAAGTGCACAGAGGCACGTTTGTTCTTCACTGACCTTGCTCCTCTCTCCACAGCCACCCTCCTCCCCCTTCCACCCACATACCAAAATAACCAGGAAATTATAGGAACCAGGACAGCTCCCCTCCCACCCCCACCTGGAGCCCTCGATAGCTCCCAGGACAGGGACAGGAGCCACAAAGCAGACACCCTCTCCCAGGGCAGAGAGGGGACTTGGGCTCCAGCACCACAACCAAGCCTCCGTCAGCCGCCCCTGAGTCCCCAGGAGGGACAAGGAGAGCAATCACAAGGATGATGTTGTACTGGGGTACGTCACACGCTTGGCACATCCACTGCCCCTCTCATTCAGGACTGAGTAATTAGGGACATGAATGAAACCTTTCAGGGCCCCGCAGGAGGTAAGCCAGCACACACACATTGCGGCAAGTAAGTGACTTGCCCAAGGACACGCAGCCAGTGCCAGCACCGGGATTCCCACCAAGGAGCATCCCTGTTGGCTGCTGCCACCACCCACCGTCTTCACCTCTCCCTTTGAGAGAGCGAAGCCCCGAGCCCGCTGCGTGGAGCGAGCAGAACAGCCTGGGGAGCGCACCCTGGGCTGAGGAGCTCCTTGTTTTGTTTAGCAGCAGATAACAGAAATATTCGAAGGCTCATTTGCACTCTCGCTCAGCCCTAGTTTTGCGTCTGGAGGGAAAGAGAAAGGTTCAAAACATTCACAGAAACGTACGCTTTTTTCCTCCCTAAAAAAGCAGCCTTTGTGGACACAAGCAAGTTGCCATACTGGAACAGCTCTTCTGCAGGCCAAGGAGTTGGTGGCAGCAGCTGCCAGAGCCCATCTTCCCAGGCAAGGAGTTTGTAGGACAACAAGTTTTGAGGCAAACACAAACCCAGGACCTGCTGCAGAGCCCTTTCTGTGCAGGGCTGTGACCTGCTCACTCCAGAGAGCCACCGATGCTCACTCCAGAGAGCCACCGAAGTGGCCGCTGCTGGCAGCACAGGACCTGGGCGCAGGTCTGGTGAGGAACCAACCAGGCTGTGGCTTTGGAGTTTCTGAATGGGCAAGGAAAGCAGGAATTTAAAGAAAAACTCACAAGCCATTCAACTTACATCATCAGCCTGGTCACTGACACACTGACCTTGCCTGAAGCCTTGCCCTGCAGCAGGTACAAGAGCTTGTCCCAGCAGGACAAGCTGCACACAGGCAGCACCCAGACACCTTGAGCCCCCTCTCCTCCCACCAGGCATAGTCCTTATTTCCCCGACTGTTCGCCTCTCCCTGGATCACTGAGGTCTGCTGAAGGTCATCCAAGCTAGGGGCTGCGTCTGTCCCATGTGCTGCTGGACGGACTGGCCAGCTATCACAGCCACAGCACGGGGACGTCAGCCCTGCTGTCTGAGCAGGCAGCCCTAGCCCAAGGCTCTGTGCTGGGGAGCTCAGCAGCACACACGTGTGCTTGTGGAACAAACCCTGAGCTGCAAACGGCAGCAGGTGGAAGGGGATGGTGGAGTGAGGTCTCCCAGCCCCCGTCCGAAGCAGCCCAGCCAAGCCCATGCAGTTTAACTCGTCACTCCCGGTCTGTGCACGCAGCTCTGTCAGCTCTTCTCTCCAAACCTGAACCCCCACAAGCCTGTTTTTGGGCCCAGAATCAACTTAGACACTGTTCTGATCCCAGACTCAGGGGGAAAACAATGACTCCCTTCAGGCACAGGTGGACATTTCACAGCCTGGATGTCTTAGAGAGCACAGGGCAAACCACGGAAACACATCCATTCACCTCGGGGGTATCTGCTGGCCGTGTGGGATGCAGGACAAGCGCCCGACTGCTCCGAGGGGCTTGCACAACACTGCTCTAGCCAGGTCTCCAGGACGTGCAGCGAGGCAGAAGCATTGTCTCCGAACAAAGGCTGGGCAGCTCTTCCAGAGCCACAGGCACCACAAGCCACGCACGCTCCCCTCCCCGAGCCCTGCTCCTTTGCTGCCTGTGGTCAGCAGGGACTTGTTGAGTAGCTTCACTCACAGCATTCTCCAACCAAGCTATTTCATTAAGTGTACTTGCTCTGAGGCAAGAGCCTCTCTGCACTGAAGCACCACCAGTTTTAGGATACGCACATCCCCATCCTGCATCACTTTCTATTCAGACTCAGAACCACCTTCCCCAGCCCAAGCCCACCTGCAAAGCCAGGCTAGCTTCTGACTGCTCAGGAGATTGAAAACAAACAGGCTTTTCCTCATCACTAACAAATCCCACTCCCCCTAAAGCACAAAAATTTTCTGAGCACACATGCAGAACAACAGAATCAGAAATAGGTCAGGAAAATACACTGAGCTCTTGGTTATACATGCCTGGCTGCATCCCTCATTGTGCCTGCTGGGGCAGCGGGGATGCTCCAGGCATGGCCAGGGCCACAGAGAACATCAGCAAGCAAGTCTTTAGGAGTTTCGTGGCACGGTGTGACTACTACACACCAGGAACATGAACTGCTGCGCCCCACACCCCCTCCTCAAAGAGGATTTCACCCTAACACGCAGCCCAGGGCATCCCCAGCAGCAGCCATCCACTTGCACAGCACAAAGCTGCTGCTTGCAAGTTGGAGCAGTTTCTGCAGCTAAGTCTCCCCCCAGAAGCATCCCTCGGTAACATACGTTTTCTTCCCAGCACAGCAGAAGCAGCTCCCTCTTCCTTCAACAGTTCTGCCAGTGGTGACCCACATTCCCATGCTAGCCCAGCGTTATTTGCTACAAACACATTACTAATGCAACGCGTACCTTGCGGAGAGGCAACCTCATAGACTCGTCATGTGCAGGCTGCCTCCCACCCTCTTCCCTGATGTCACTGCTCTCGGCATCGCTTCCTACCTAACCTAGATTGCAAACCCCTCTGAGCAAGCGCCTTGTGCTCTCCCGTGCTGGGGAATGCTGCTTGCCAGCATGGCAAGGCAAGGCGGGCTGGCCCTGGGATGGCAGGTGAAGTTTTGGAAGAAGCACGGGGTTTAGAGGGGAGCCCTCAGCTCCCGACCTGTGCATACAGCGTAAGAGGGGATGCCCCAGTTTCAGCTCAGAGGAGGAGCACAGGGGGAGGTGGGAAAGGAGGACTTCTGCAGACACATGCTTTTACTGGCAAGGAAAATGCTCAAGCTTTCCCCTGCTACAGATCTAAGAGAGAGTTCCAGGCCTGCACTGAGCTCCACTTTCATTCGCATTGAGACACCACAAAAAGCCCAGGAAGAAGTTAGGAAAGACTTTAAGGGCTTCTCCGCTTGTGGAAACTTTCTGAGCTGCCCCCTGCGGAGCTCCCGGTTTGCCCAGCTTTCTCTTGCAGACCCTATCCCCTGCACCCAAGGGGGCACTGCAGAACAAGAGGGAGCACAGCCAAGCAGCCCTGGCTATCAGCAGGCTGGAGCCAGCAGACAGAAAGCCCTCTGGCTTTTAGAGGAAACGCTGCAGGCAAGCCTGGAAAGACAGCAGGTGGCTAAAGCTTGCAGTATTTTGCAAGAAAATAAAAACCTGTGAGAACAGAGAACAAAGCATCAAACGCACACCTGGGAGCACATCTACCAGCAGAGCCCGAGTTGGAAAGCACTGGAAGCAGTCCACAGCAGATGAGCGCAGAGACCCCTCATTCCCTGAGCTCCCCATCCTTTCCACAGCCCCCCCTGCCACCGGCTGCCCCACCAGCCCAGAAGCTCTTGGCTTTTTCCTAAACCCCAGCAAGGAGCAGCTTTGCTTCCTGCAGCAGTACATCTAGCCCCTGAACACCAACCCCTCCACCTTCTCTGGGTGCTCATGCTACTGCTGCTGGCTCACTGCAGCCCTTTAAAGACAGCAGGAGAAGCTGATCAGCTGCTAAACTGGCAAGGCACCTGCTAGATGTACCCACGGTCTGAGAACTCAGGTGGGGGTGGTAGGTTTGGATGGGGAGGGGTGTGGGCTGGAGCCAGTTACATGCTGGCAGGCATTTCAGGTGGTTTGGAGCAATTTTCTGCACGTTTTAGTAAGCTGTACATTTGTCCATGGGCGTGTGGTTTGGAGGAAGGTTAAAACCATCGTTTGGTTCAGCTTAAACCCAGGAGAAGCTGCTCCTTCCAGTACGCTCCACTGGCCTGGCGAGATGGCAGCCCAGGGCGGCCAGATCAGCACGTTGCAGTGGCATTAAATGCAAACACAAACACATGTGAAGGGGAAAGCCTGGTGTCGGAGGCATGCAGGGATTTGCTACAGCAGCAATTAAGCTCTGAGCAAAAGGAGACTTACAGAAAGGCTGGTATCTTCTCTCTCTCGTCATTAAAAATAAAGCAGTCTCATTTTGCTTCTGTTGTCATTTCCTATAAAGTCTCCTGCCCGTGGCTGCAGCAGGAGGAAAGCCAGCCCTGGCAGCGGGGTTTGCCTGGCTTTGTGCAGAGCCAGCGGGGTGGTGGGTGCTGCAAGACCGCAGCGACTGGGGGGAAAAAACCCACCCGAGTCAGTGGATCTGCTCACTGCCATGCGTAACAAGAGAGGGGAGCAGCGCGTGGCTGGAAATACTCTTCTCTCTCAGGTCAAAGCCTGATGTTTTTGCTCAGCCAACATCCTCAAGCTATTAGCATTATCAGCTTTTAAAAAGATCTCCTATTATGTTTTTAATAGAGGAATGATTTTTTTCCTACATTTTTTGCCTCCACTTGCGTTGAAATGGGCATGTTTCAGAGCACTTTCAGCAGCTAACTTCCGTTTTCAAATCAATATCTTCTTTTGTTTTTTCAATAAAAGTCTCAGTGTTATCAACAAAACCTACTTGTTTGTGTTTTCTACAGGGAAGCATCTTTAATTAAAAAACTAGTTTCTAGCCAAAGAAGCAGAAGAGGATTCTGGAAGGAAAAGTTTTTGCCAGCTGGAATACATAAAATATCTAATCTGGAGTGCCGTCAGCAGATACCGATGGAAAAGCAGTGCTCGGGCTGCTGTCCCCCCCATTCCTTCTGTCTGGCCCACCCCAATTGCACCCAGCGCTCCTCCCTGCCCTCGCTGTCCCAAAGGCCGTTACCCTTCGTCTTCCCCAGGGCGGTGGAGGAAGGCTCCATCCAGGCTGCGGACATAAAGGCAGCCGAAACCGTCCCCAGTCCCAACACCGGGCGTCCTCGGGCGGCGCTGGCTCCTGTGCAAAGGCGAAGGGCGCAGGGTGAGAGGAGAAACAAGCCCGGGCGCAGCGGGGAGAGCCTGGGGAGCCGCTCGGCTGCGCTGAAGGGCACGTATGTTATATAGGCGCGCACCCCTATAGGTGCTGCAGGGCATGGCCATGCCCGCGGGCACCTCTTCCACCAGGACTGGGCTTGTCCCGCTCCCCGCCCAGTGCCCGCAGGCTGCAGGGATGCAGCCCTTCTTCTCCTACAAGCGACATCCGTGCGTGTCACCCTGTCACCCGTCCCGCTGGTGCACCCCTGTAGGGGACAGGGAGGTGGTGCTGGGCAGGAACCGAAGGAGGAACTCAGCTCTTTAGTGATTAACCCACGACTGCAATTAGGTTTTGCCAACGGAGCTCCATGGCAGCTCGGCAGCGGGACAAGGTGGATGCAGGGATGCCACTTTATGGCTGATGACACCTGGCTCCCGCTGTGACAGGCCTGCCAGGCTCCTCAGCCATGTCACCGTCACCTCCCAGCCCTGCAGTAGTGTGGGACATGGCCAGGGGGACATCGGATCCCATGGAGGGGACGTAGCCTCTGAATGCACCCAGGGTGGTTACCGGGGCTGGCCCCGCGTGCTGGCGGAGGGAGGGGTGGTGCCGGTCACAGAGGTCCTCTCGACACAGATTAGCCTGGTTTCCCAAACAAAAATAAACGATTCTAGCAAAGGCGCAGGCCTGCTCGTGTGGGTGTGAGGCGTTGCCAGCGTCACTTGTCTTTGGCGTGGGGGTGACGCTTTCCTGCCTCCGGACAGCTTCTCCAGGACAAGACGCATCCCTCGGGCAGCAGGACACACAGAGAGGCACCCCTCGCTCTCTTTCCCATGCACACACTGTGTTTTAAAGTGTTTTATGCAGCTATTTTATAGGGCATGTGTATGATTAAGAGAGGGTGTACTATCTTAATCTCCCTATCAGGCGATATCCATAACCATAATCGTAAATGTATCGCTTCCAGAGGAACTGCACAGTCCCGAGCAATCAGAATTGCAGGGAAGGGTCCAGATAAGAGTAAAACAAACATTTTTCCCGAGAGCAGCAAGTAAGTCTCCTTTGACCTGCAGTGAAAGGTGACCTGAAATGCCTGAGGTGCTAACTGTGGGATGTTTGGCTACTTGGTCATCTGTGCTGCGGAAGGGATGGGGTAGGATGGGAAAGGGATAGGATAATATTTAAAAGGTGTGAGCCTATTTCTTCATCTAACAGGATTCAACAAAGACTGAATAGATTTTTGGTCACTAGTGAGTTTCTCTAAAATCTTTTTTTTTTTTCCCCTACCTTTTTCTTTTAGCTTCCAAAAGCCAGGGCTCTGGCCCAGGCGTTGCCCTTGGTTTGGCCGGGGAGTCCCACCTGGCGGCAGAGTTTTTCCCATATTGCAGGCAAAGCAGTCAAGAGGAGACCACCTGGGATCAGGTTTTTATTCCAAAAGACAGCTAAATGGGTTTGAGCAACCCTTGCAACTTGTAAAGCCTTTGTATCTTCAGGGGAATAAACACCTGATCTTATTACTGCCATTAAACTAGTTGGCTGGGACTTTCTTGCTGCCAAGTGTTTGAGCAAAGGCACGGTGTCAGAGAATAACTAACGCGAAGCTGGAAGCAGGCTGACTCTCAGCCAGCCCTCCTCTCCCAGCCGCCCAGCCCTGCGCTCAGGGAAGGTGCGGTTCCCCTGCGCGCTGTCCTCTCCTCCCCAGCACCACTTCAGGACACATTGCAGTCTGTATTTTAGAGTCTTTCTTTAAAAAAACTGGCTTTGGGGGATAAGCGCATCTTTGCCCTGCAGCACAATCCCCCCGAAGCCAGCCTGACCCGCCCAGGCCACTGCCCTGCTCGGCAGCGTGTGACCAGCCCAAGGGACAAGGGCAGAGCGGCAGTTTCCCGGCCGGATCAAGCAGGGCTTAGCAGCCCGGAGACAGCTCCTGGAGCCGCGCTGCCCCCAGACCGGTCCCTCTCTGCTGGCACAGCCATGGCTGTGTTAGCAAAGCGTGTGGGTGCGCACAGCTCCCATGAACAGCCCTCCCCGTCCTGCCCGAGGGAGGACTGGGGCCTGTCCCCTTGGAGAGATGCTGGACACGGCAGCCTTGAGCCTCACGAGGCCCAAACCTTGTTTCTGGTGCAAACGGAACCCTTCCTGTGCTGGCTGCAAACCCCAGCGCTGCCCAAGCCTCCTGCCCCAGTGCAGGTGGAGCAGGGGACGGTTGGTCACCAGCTACCTCTGCTGATCTGCTGGCTCCAGAAACTGAGCAGGGTCAGAAACACTTGTGGCTGCTCCTCACGGGTCCCAGGGAGTGAGCTGGTGTGGGGCTGCAGGCACCAGCAGTGGTGGAGCCACCTTCCCACCAGCACTGCTGGAGCCTCCTTCCCACCCTGCCCGCTGGTTTCCCTCCCCCAGGGCAGGCACATTCAATGCAAGAAACCCTTCCACCTGGTGCAATATTCCCAGGGTGCAAGGAGGCTGCTTCTCTCCTCTCTGGAGTTGCTGGGATTCCTCTGCAGCTGGGAAATGAGCCTGATTTAGGAAATGCAAGCCCTCTGCTTCCAGCTGCTGCCCCTGAACCAGAGCCCCTGTGCCCACTGACTTCTGCAACCAGCAGCAAGGGATGAGCCCGTCACAAAAACCTCTGCTTCTCCCACTCTGGCCCAAGCCCTCGTGAAAAGAAGGGAAAGTCACGGAGAAAGGAAACGGGCTTTACCTGCAGCGAGCGCGGAGCAGGAGTGCCGGGAGCGGGGCGGCAGCAGCTGCAGAAGGCAGCGTTCACCTCCCTCCCTCCCCTTGTTTTTGTTTTGGCGATTCAGTCTGAAGGTCGAAGGAGAAGTCTGCAGGAGTGGCCTGTGGTAGGAAGTAAATGATTACCCGGCCGCACTCAGAGGGGACGACCGGGAGCCCGGTGGGAGAGGAAATTCCCTCCCCGGGGGGATTGAGGGCAGCTCGCCACCAGGAAAGTGCAAAGGGAGAGAACAACGTGCTCCGCTGGCTGCAGGCAGTGCCGGGTCACATGCCGGCTCCTCGCAGAAGCAGTGAGCTGTGTGTCACCTCCGAGAGGCCAGCAGCAGCGCAAGGGACCCGGGAGACCACCTGGGCGCGGGCAGGACCCGCTGCTGATCCTCCAGCAGCGCACGGAGCTTGGCAGCAAGGCAGGAGCGGAGCGAGGTGGAGCCACCACGGAGCCTCATCCCCGTGCAGCACGGCCTGTGGGACAGGGACGTCTGTCTGGGCAGGAGATCCAAGCCAAAAACTGCAGCCACAGCTATTGCCCTCTATCCACGCCTTCCCCCGTTTGCTCCCTGTTCCTCTCCCTTCCCCTCTGTGGGTGCCTGGCACCGGGACGTGCCCAGAGCGGTCACCACATCCCTGGGTGAGCACCTAAGCAAGGGTCTGATGGTTGAGCACACTGGTGGAGTTGCTGGTGGTCACTGGCGGAGCCTCCAGCTCCTTACCCGAAATTCTGAAGCAGTCTGAAACATGCGGTTTGAAGCACTGAAGGTTCACGAGGCCAAGACACCACAGCCGAGGTCACTGAGTCCCTGTGCGTGGGGAATCGCAGAGCCATAGGTGTCCCTCGTGGGCTCCAGCACCAAAAGCAGCACGCGGAGAGGAGCAGGCAAAGCCCTCGTGCCACTCCAGCTCCCGCCGATGTTCCCGTTCAATGGCACAGCCATGAAGATAACAAGGATTTGCTATTGCCCTCATGTCTCGGGGAACCAACCCAAATAGAGGTCCCTATTGTACTTGAGGAGCTGCGAAGACACAGAGCGATAAAGAAATGTTCCCTCCTAGTGCAGAGAAGGCCTTTGTTTTATTCGTTTTCGGAGTGAGAAGGTTTAGAGGATTGCTGCAGCACATGACCAGAATCTGCAGACAAAAGCCATTTGGAATAGAGATCATACGTTTCCATCCTGCTGGTTTTCCAGAAGATTTCTGTTTTAAACCTGCTGCTATTTTGGGCTTTATTTTGCTCACCCCACTGCACCCCCGCTTAAAGGCTGCACATCTCCAGCAAAGCCGGCACCAAGAGAGCTCGCACTAGCACCAGCACCGCATCAAAATGTCTGCTCCAGCAGGCTGAGGGGGGCTGCCCGTATTTACAGCCCGAGTCAGAAGGGGTGCGCCGACAGCCACGCGTCTTCCAGCCACGGACACGTTTAGAGGACAAAGCCTCTGCTTATCGCTCCGGCTTGCTGAGCAGGCTCGTTTCGCAAGCTCGTCGCATGTCAGCCGCAAGCGTGCGGCAGCACCCGACAGAAACACGGAGGAAAGCGCTTGAGCAGAACTGACAGCAAGACAAAGCCCGTTGGGACTCTCAGAATAATCCCTGGCTTTCCTGCAGCTGAAAACTCCGGCAAGGTGGATGCTGAGGTGCTGTCATCGTCCCTGGGACCCTGGCTGCCCGCTGCCAGGTGTCACGGCGCAGTCCCCACAGCCAGGCGGTGCCTCTGCCGTGCCTAGGCAGGACTTGGGGCTGGAGGTGCCCTCGCAGGGCACTCTGTGCTCGCGCTTCCCTTCTCTGCATCCCAGCGGATGGGCAAGGGGCAGAGCACGGAGGCCTCGGCTGCCCTGACTTTCCCTCACTGTCACAAAAAAAAAAAAGGCACAAATTGGCTTTCAGCCCCAAATACACTCAAAGCAGGAGCTGAGGGGTTTTTATTCACAAGGAAAGAAACATATATATGCTGAATTAGTTTTAAAACCTCCACAAAGTTAAAGCTTCACAAAACGCTTTCCGTCACCTTGTGCCCTCAACCGGCGAACCTTGGGCCCCTGACAAACGCGAGGAGAGGGGCAGGTCGGGCCGCGAGCATCCCCCGGCCACGCACACGCGGCCGCCTGCGAGGACGGGGCAGCAAGCTGCGCTGCCACTGCGGCACGGCTGCAATCCGAAGGGGAGCGCGGAGAGAAAAGGACCCTAAAACCGTGGTGTGCAGGGCAGGTGCACGCCACAGCTGCGCAGAGCAGCGCGTTAACCTGCCAGGGGTCCTCGGTTCTCCCCTGCCGGGGTTATCCCAGCCCGGCTCAGGGCAGGGGGAGGATGCGCTGGGGGTCCTCCCGCGCCGGTCCCTTCTCAGAGCCCTAAAGAGAAAACAGCGCTGAAGCGGAGCTCCGGCTGCAGAGGAGGCAGCGGCACCCGTGAGGGAGCGGCTGCCAGGAGAGGCTCAGCCGGAGCCCGGAGCCCGGAGCCCCCTCCCCGCCCGCTCCCCCGGCTGCTCCCCGCGGCCCCGGGGCAGGCGCTGAAAGCGGCGGGCAGGCGGCAGCCCCGGGGGCGCAGCGCACGGCGGAGCCCCCCAGGGACTGCGGATCGTCCGTGGCCCCAGCGCGGTG
>VXAL01013250.1:15227-26386 GCA_013399475.1 Chauna torquata | reverse complement strand
AGTGGAGACTAACAGTGGACCATCATAACCTGAATGAAGTCACACCACCGCTGAGTGCTGCAGTGCCAGACATGCTAGAACTTCAATACAAACTAGAGTCAAAGACAGCCCAGTGGTATGCCACAAATGATATCGCTAATGTGTTTTTCTCACTCTCTTTGGCAGCAGAGTGCAGACAACAGTTTGCTTTCACTTGGAGGGGCATCCAGTACACCTGGAATCAACTGCCCGAAGGGTAGAAACACAGCCCCACCATTTGCCATGGACTGATTAAGAGTGAGGTGGAACAGTCAACTACTGTCTTCATCTCTTACCTTTTTTTCCTGATTCTTCCCCCATCCCACCGTGGGGGGAGTGAGCAAACAGCTGTGTGATGCTTAGCTACCTGCCAGGCTAAACCACAAAGCTAAATTGCCAGTGACTGCCAGTGTCACCTATAACTGGAGTTTAATCTGTCTTGTACAAAATACTATCTTCTTATCTGGATACAATCCAAGTTAAACTTTTCCAGAGTACTTTTAGTGTTGGAAAGCAGCACCATGTTTACCAACCAGTGGAGGGGAACATGGCTTCTTTCACCATGAAGGCACTGGGATGATGCTGCGCTGGCTTCCAATTCCCTCCCCTCCAGATTTCTTCAGCAATGCTGAAAAAATTATATTAACCAATGGTTCACAGAGAGCATTGCGTCTGAATTCCCAGTTTTCTAGTGTGTAGTATGAATTAGCAGGCAACCATTTTGAGGTTAAGCACTCATCTTTGAACTGAAGTTAAATAGAAGTAAGGATGCTATATAATGTGGGAATGCTGTGAGAAAACAAAAACCTATGCTTTCAGATGGAGTTCCTAAAATGTTCCACCATATCACCTCCAAGGGCATTGTGAAGACAAATGGACCATTCACCACTGAAACACTCAGGTACGTGGAAGATATGAATAAATGTGTTACCAGGGGAACACCTGAACAGCTTGTGGAAAACAAGCCTTGGATCACACACTGACCAATGAAGAAAAGAACAAAATGCAGCAAAGCATCCCAGGGATTTTTGTCACCATTTGTTCTAAAGCAGTAATCAAGTGGGTGGAGGTAACACATAGCTATAGTTTGTGTTATATACATTCATAATTTTCACAGTTTTTGAGAGTTTGATTTTGCTTCCAAAGTTCTATTTTACGTGCTGAGGTTTTAACTGCTTTCTTGAGAATACTATATATAAGGTTATGTCCTGCCATTTTTCTGGCTCTGAAACTTAGTGTAATTCTGTAACAATAAAGGCTGTATCAGTTCCTAAAGCAACACAGAATCAGCCTAGCCCTGTCAGTGTCTGTAGAGCTGCAGCAATTTACATCTGTGAAGGATGTGACCCTAAAAAATAAGAGCTGCCTAGACTTTGATGATAATAAATGAATTTGCAGTAGAAAAGAATCTGTCAGGTTTCAACATTATCCCAAATTCCTCTTTACATCTCAGATAGCTCTCCTGCTCCTTCAGTTCAGTTACCTTGAATTAATCAAACCAGTTGGCACACGTTTCTTCTTCTTCTTTTTTTTTTTTTTTTTCCCCCAGATCAACAGTTTTCAGGATGTGGGGCTTGAAGTAGAAACACTTTAAATAAAAAATATCTTGAAATATGGAGTCCTCATGAGAGAGAGATAACATTTAAGGTAATCACATGTAGATGAAAGCAGCAGTATTGTTCTATATTAACAATGTGTTATAAATCATTCTCTGATTGTGAGGATCCCAGTTCTGTAAAATGAAACTCATCTCTTTTCTTTGGAGATAGAGCAAGTTACAAATAGTAGTAGGAAATGCATGATTTTTTTTAAGTGCTTGTGTTGACTTTGGAGAAGTCACGAGCTAAATACTTCAGTTTTTCTATCTCCTTAATAAGTTCAATGATACTTTCCATATTTTTAATAATGTCTGAGATCTGCAGCTAAATATATTGTATAAGAGCAGGGTCTGATTACTGCTGAGGAGCTCAGTTATGTGAGTGGGAGCTTGTGTGCATGGGAGATCCTACAAAGATTTTTCTCTAGTTCAGTCAGCATCACAGAGACAGAGACCTAATGTACCTTCTTTGCACAATCCATGTCTGCAAGGAACTTTTGACATAGGCTTTTCATTGGTTAGCATAGAACTCTTTTGTATCTTCTAGCATGGATCCATTTACAGCCATTATCATCCAAAATAGTTTTCATTTTTTCTACTTTCTTGCTAATTAAAAAAAAAAAAAAAAAGAGCTTTGATGAAACCAATAAAGTTTATATTAATGGTAAAGAATGGAGAAGAAATGAAAAGAGAAAATTTCCCACAACAGTTTCACAGACAGCTACTTTGTAGAGTTGCTACCTGCTGTTGCTTTATATGAGTTATTTCTTTTAAATACCTTTCATTCAATGCCTTTGTTTAATAATTTTTAAGCAACAAAATGTGTGCTGGCTCTCAGTAGCTTGTCCAAATGAAAATATGCATATTGTAGATTTTTTTGTTTTAAATAATACTTGGCAAACTTCATTTGTGGTTATTCTAGAATTAAACACAATAGGATGCTGTAGACATATTAGTTATGGAAGATTCAAAGGACTAGAGTGTCTGAAGGCTTGTTTATTTTTCCAGCTTCATCAGGTGGAAACTTTTCCCTACAAACTGAGACACACTGAAAAAATGTCATTTTTCTGATGAAGATACAAAAACAAACTGCACAAGCTGACTAACAAAAAAGGATTATTTCCTCTTTGTTTTTTCTTCCTCCAAAACTGTGGCAGTTAATTAGGGTTGCAGATAAATATTACTATTAATGCCATCACAGACACATTCACACATGCACACACACACTAACCCTTCTAAGTCCAGCTTACTGGTCATCCTACCCATTGCTATCTAGCTGCAACTGGCTTCTCATTCATCATGTCCGTTTTTACTTTCTGCTGTGTTCTTCTGTGAGGATATTAATATTATTTCTTTTTGCTTTGCTCCGTTTTCTAGCATCTTCATTTTATAACTGCACAAACTGGTATTTCCTTTAGCGACTGCAGCCTGAATGTCTCCAACTGCACCTCTCTCCTGCAAAAAGAGCAGACATAACATTCTAAGGCAACATGTAGATCCTTGTTTTATCCTCTGTGGTAAAGCTTTAAAAAGTAGAAGCCATATGAAAAATTTTCATTTCATAAGTAACAGAAGTAACAATGCAAAAAAACAAAACTAGACTTTCTCAAGGTTCCAAGTTGCATATAACAAAACTTCAGCTAACTAATATTTTGCTTTGAGCAATCCCATTCATACTTGAAGGAGTTCTGTGCAAAGTAGGATATGCTTCTAAGCACAAGAACAAAATCCCTTTCCTGATGCAAAATATTTTAATCTGACCCTTGACATGATTTCTTATGTATTCTTTACACTTGGAGTTCAGGGGCTACATCTTTCTTGCACCTAGTATCTGTCATATCAGCTCTTCTTCTGCCATTCCTAGCTATGCCCTCTGTTGTTCTTCTGCACTGTGGGGAAATCCTCTTTCCCAGAAACAGAATTCCTCCCCTGCCACTACAGTTTCTGATATTAAAAAACAAAAACAAAAACAAAAACAAAAAACTGAACAGTTAATGTAAATAACCTTAAGCAGATTATGAACTAGTCAGACTTCTAAANAGGAGGGAGAGAGATAGAAAGGGTTTTTTTCCCTTCCCTTGTTGATCCTTTTGGGTTGAAGTAAAAACACAGCAAAGTATTTATGAACTTGCTATTGACTACAAAGAATAGTAGTGCTCCCTCAAACATTCAGATGCATAGGAAGCAAACCTGTAAACATTCTATTCAGTACAGATAGCCAAACCTCTCCCCAAACTGCTAAAGATATATAAAATGTATACAAAGTCACAATATTAACTTACTTATGGAAGAAGTCCCATGGCCCAAAAATTCATACCAAATACATGAAGTAAAGGTTTTGTTTACGTTAGAATTTATAGAGCACAATCAGGCAACCAATCAAGGGTGACATCAGTTTTTCTGTGGTATTCCAAAAGGTATAATTCTTTGCTACTGAGGGAAAGCACAGCAACATGCAAGTTAGAGAGCAGACATGAGTGCAAAAATGAGTTTGTCTGTTGTTAACTCCCTCGTTCTCATTCCTGCTTCTCATTTCAGCAAAAGGAATATTTGTCTTGCCTTTGTGCAATCTTACAGGTTTTCCTTTACTCTGGGGGCTGAGGAAATATGCATGCCTAACCTCCAAGCCAATAGACCATGTCTAACATGTCAGCTTCAAAAATTGGAGAGAAGCCACAGTACCCCAATGGAAAAGTGTTGTTCATCTATACCATAACAGAGAGACAGAAAATAAAAGCTAGTTGGCAGCAGAGCAAAAACAGAGAGCTAAACTCCCTGAAAGTCCACACTTAATGGAATGACTTACCCAAATGCTTTTTCTTAGAGTTACATTTCCACATAGTTATTTCACTGTCATCTTTGGTTGCTAATTGCTGTGTATATTTTCATGTTTTGTACATACAGGCACTGGGTGCATCATTTTCTTCTTTGTTTCAACTGCCTTGTGTCTCAGTGAGACTTGGGTTTCAGAATCTCTTGCATTTCATAGCAAGTAGTAGTGAAACTGTCATTTGTCTACTTTGTGGAACTTTAAAAGCAGCAAATTCTGTACAAAATTCTACCAGTAAGCATAAATAACTTTTTGCACTTCGTTCGAAACCTATCAGACACCTCAAATCCCCAGCAGTGTTTGAAAGCTCAGGTGCACTCAGATCTTCAGTTAAACTCCTCAGAAACTACTTCTAGCCCTTGAAACCTTCACTTATAATTTCAGCAAATGTGGGGACAGGACAGCATCATGGCTCAAGTCATGGAATCTGCAGTTACATGACAGTTTTGGCTTAAGATTACCAAATTGGAATCAGCTTCATCTTCTTCTTCAGCCCTGCAGGCACAGATTTGCAGACACATCTACCTAGCAAAACAGGTCTCCATGTGTGGGTGGTGGGTGTTGCTGTCTTATACATGATAAGCTGTGTCCTCCTCCTTCTCTCTCAGAAGGGCATAAGGAGCTATCTTTCTCCCACAGGAAAGAGAGCATGTGTTCAGCTTTTTACGGTAGTGCACAAGTTTCTGTTACCTATAAACCTGAATGATAATATTTTATTTATTTATTTTTCCATGCATGCACTGTCCCAAGACAAGCTAAAGAAAGAGATCCTGCTGACTAGTAGGTTTTCTTCCATTAGGATTACAGGGCATCGCTCAGTCTTGAAGACAAGTGCAAAAAATGGAAGAAGAGCAGTGCAAATCTGAAAAGCTACAGACATTTGCTGTGAAATATAGCCTCAAGAATGCTTGGAAATGATACAATCACTTTCCTTCCATTTCTTTTTTTACCAATACTACTTATTTTAAAGGGCAACCTGGGTCACTTGTTAAGTGCTGTGCTCTAAAATCCCACATCTTCAATTGCAGCTGGCCACTGTGAGAGGCATGTAATATTCAGAGTAGACCACCAAATCATAACTCTTCAGTTGTATCATCCTCTGAAATCAACGATGGAGGTGCAGATTGTGAAGAACTGTGTTTTTCAAATCAGAATGTATAGCCTCAAGGGTCAGATGGAGACAGCTTTTTTTTTTTTACCAAGGATGCAATACTGTACCGTGCCATCATGTTTTGCAAGAAAACATATAACATTGAGGGAGAGCGATTAATTTAAATTGCTGTGACTTCTGTCAGTAATTTTCAATTTTATTCTGATATGAATCTTTTCAAGAGTCCCTTATTACATCTAAGCAGACATGCTTCCAAATGGCTCTCAAATCAGTGTGTTTGAATCACTAGTTTGTAACAGTGACCCTGGGGCAAGAGATAATAAGTCAGTCTGTTGCTTTCATTTCATGTCACACTAAAACTTAAGCTTCAAAAGTCTGTTGCTGGTGACTGTGAACTTTAGTTCTCCCCCTAGAAATCTATTAGCACAGGCAAATATTGAGGTGCTGACACCCCGCTATTAAGAAAGCAGAATGATGGTGTCAGAATGATTTATTTCTAATGGGTTTCTGACAGTTTCCTCTATGTTAAGACGGCTCTCACACGAGAGAACATGACAGTAATTTTGGCATATCCTTTTTAATATGTGTCATTAATAGAGCTTCAGTTTATTGATTTCCCAGATAGATAATCATTCCTGAGTGGCTGTATAATGCTGTCTGAGATGAATAGTAGATGGCACCAAGAATTACTGGGCAAGTTATAGCAAGCCAAAGGATGTGGCACAGAGAAGCTCTGGCTGATGATATAAATGTATTCAAGAGTCTAAATCTGTCAAACCTGGAATATTGTTTGATTAATTACTCTATTATATTTGTATGCAGAAAGAAAATAGAAAAAGAAAACTTGGGGAGGAAAGTTGGGAAGAAACAAAACAGCGCAAAGCCATTTACATACATTGTCCTCAATCTTAGCATGAGTCATAGTTTAAGTTAAAAAAACGCTTTCGTTAAAGCTGGATGTAAAGACAACATCTGAACTCCTAAACGTACTTTTCCAAGTACCCAGCTATTGGAAACGTATATCAACACAAAGAAACCTAGGATCTGACTTATCTGTGTTTGCTGTTTTTCCAGAGATGCTTTTATCCCAAGCTGATTCTTGAAGGACAAGAACATTTAGAAGAGGATTTCAAGGAATTATACAGGATATGTACAGTTCTGTCATCTCAGAAGCTCACTGTTGTCTTTGAACAATATGCGAAACATGAAGTTAACTTCATTTGATAGATGACAGCAAAGCCAAGATTGGTATGTGCAAGTAGTCCTTGAAAGCAGAGAATTTGAATGATTGTTATTGCTGACTTATAGAGCTACTAACTGCATGATAAAAAACATCTAAGTCCTTAAAAAGCCTTCTGTATTTCTAAAGAGGCAAGCTGAAATTCTGCAAAGAGTAATACTATCCAAATTAACACAGGAGAATGACATCTGAACCTCATCCTTTGGACAATAAGGTACTGACTTAATGTCATACTTACTTTTGTAGCACAGACACAGAGAGGAGGCACATAACTCCCTTTGGAGGTTAGCTTGACTATGATATCAGCTTTTTTTCCTAGAGAGCAGCATACTGTGTTATTTTAAAAACAGAACTGTATGAAATGTGATGCATCTTGACTTGCTGAAAAAGGCTCTTGATCAAGTAAAAGCATACTAAAATTCAGGAAATATAGTGGGGGAACCTGTTGTGCTACTTACGTTTTTAACCTCACAACTTCAATCGAAGGCCAAGTCAGTAGCATTAGAAGTTGCTATCACCTGAGAGTAAAAACTGGATCGCTGATGACAAGCTAACTCCTACACAAATACCTTATGCACAAAAAGTACTATTAAGAGGAACGTATCTTTAGTTAGCATAAATTAGCCTAATTTTATTTTTAAGTCAGTGTAGCTGTCGTGACTAACACCAGCTATAGATCCAGCTGAAGATCTCCAAACATGAATGAGAAACGAACACTAGTCCTTCTCTAAGGACATTCTTTGCATTGATGAAGAAGTTTATGTTACTGCTGTCTTCTGGGTGGTCTTTGGACAAAACCGCCAGATCTTTGATTCTGTTTGACTGGGGTCTCTGTGGCACAGAAGACAGCTACAGGCCAGTACCGTGCACTAACCACCCTGTTACTCTACCTCCGAGTAGAGTGCACACTCAGAAAGTTTGCAGACAACACCAAGTTGGGTAGAAGTGTTGATCTGCTCAAGGGTAGGAAGGATTTGCAGAGGGATCTGGATAAGCTGGACTGATGGGCTGAGGTTCAAAACTGTATGGAGCTGTATGAGGTTCAAAAAAGCTGAGTGCCAGGTCCTGCACTTGGGGTACAGCAACCCCATGCAATGCTACAGGCTGGGGGAAGAGTCGCTGGAAAACCGCCTGGCAGAGAAGGACCTGGGGGTAATGGTTGATAGCCAGCTGAATATGAGTCAGCAGTGTGCTCAGGTGGCCATGAAGGCCAACAGCATCCTGGCTTCTATCAGAAACAGGGTGGCCAGCAGGACTAGGGAGGTGATTGTCCCCATGTACTCAGCTCTGGTGAGGCCGCACCTCAAATACTGTGTTCAGTTTTGGGCCCCTCACTGCAAGAAGGACATCAAGGTGCTGGAGCATGTCCAAAGAAGGGCAACAAAGCTGGTGAGGGATCTGGAGAACAAGTCTTATGAGGAGCGGCTGAGGGAGCTGGGGTTGTTTAGCCTGGAGCAAAGGAGGCTCAGGGGAGACCTTATCGGTGGGTACAATTACCTTAAAGGAGGCTGTAGCGAGGTGGGGACTGGGCTCTTCTCCCAAGCACCAACTGAGAAGACAAGAGGAAATGGCCTAAAGTTACACCAGAGCAGGTTTAGGTTGGATATTAGGAAAAATGTCTTCACCGAAAGGGTTGTGAAGCATTGGAACAGGCCGCCCATGGAAGTGGTTGAGTCATCATCCCTGGAGGTCTTCAGAAAACATTTGGATTCAGAGCTTAGTGACTTGGTTTAGTTTTAGACTTGGCAGTGCTAGGTTAAAGGTTGGACTAGATGATCTTAGAGGTCTTTTTCAACATAGATGATTCTGTGATTCTATGATTTTGTGTTCTATATACTACATGAAAAGGTAAGAGTTATAGCAGTAGTTGTACAAAAAATGTTTGTTAGATGTTAGTTTTCTTAAAAACTTCACACAAAGAGCAGCCATCAATTGATTGGATGCTTGTGACATATATCCATAGAAGCTGAGAATTTTTTATATAGAAAATAGTTGTTGTTCTATAACAAAGACAAGTTAAGCATGAGTTTAGAATTGTCTTAGGAGTTACCCTAATGGATGGATAATTTTCAGTATCATCACAGATTTACTGGCAAGTAAGGAATTAAGAGATTTACAGTATTTGAGTTGGGGCAGCACAGAAAGTATGAGATAATCCAGAAATGAGATCACTCAGCTGCATATCAAAACTGCAAAATACAGAGGCTGCAAATATGGTTGCAGTCTCTGGGTTAGAAATAAACAGGGAAAAGTACTTCTCCTCAATGCAGAAATATGTTCATTTGCTGACTTCACACAATCATTGAAATGTGTTCCTGGGCAACAAAAGACACTACTTATGATTTGTGCCAGTTGTTTTTTGCAAGAGGACTCCTAACGCCTTGATTTATACAAGACTGAATTTATCAAGCTAGCTATCATCCATGATATGGATAATATGCTCAAACAATGTGTACAATCAATGTGTAAACACTCTAATCCCTTAAAGAAGAGGGAAATGAAACAATTATTTTTATCATACTTTTTTACTCCTAATCAGAGATCCACGATTTCTAAGCTTTTACAGTGGAATATTTTAATGAAACTCTTTAGATATTTCTCTAACTTGCATTATGCCACAAGACATTGGAATTGTCACACAAATACCAGAGATTCTGGCAACACAGCCCTGTTCAGAGCCTGCCGGTATCAACAGGGACTTTTAAATTTCATCATCTGGTTCAAAACTAGCTGTAAAAAAAAAAAAACAAAACAAAAAACAAAAAAAACTACCTGACTTCCAACAGGGTTTGTATGACAATCTTCTGCTACAATATAAATAATTACAGGCACTTACTCTTGCAATTAACAAAGGAAGTAATTCAGTTCTCCTGTAGGCTATATAGCCTGTGGATCAGGGATTACACACCTTTACAGAACCTTAATTCAGAGGAACTGTTGTGGGTGTTAGGTTTAGCTGCTACTTGTATGGAGAGCTTGCAGTTGTTCTTATTAACACAAGAGATTATGCATTTTATTTCTTCTCACAAAATTCACAGAGCAAGTTCTTTGCCAGTTGACTAGCATGATATTGTTCTATGTTAAGAGGTTGCAGTGCATTTCTGCAATACTGAACAAGCCATAGAATATAATCACCTTTCATACATGGTGTGATTATCCCATTGTCAGTCTCAACAAATCATGGTGTTTCTCATTAAAAATAGTGATATTGCAGTCAACTCAAGATAAATGGCTAACCTTTTATAGCTCTACAGCCTAATGTGACATCTCCAAATATTTTCTGAGAAGCAATATTTAGTTATTTTATTATAACTTATTGAAGTATTTCATGAAATCAGCCAGTTTACAGTAGCCAAGATAGTGGCTATACATCAGGAGAAAGAAGGAAAAATAAAAGGCAATTAATGTTTTTATTCTTTTAGTGTAAGGTGAAATAGCAAACTTTATGGAAATTAAGTAAGTTTAATTTAGATGAAGTAATTATATGACAGATATTGAAATATTGACCAGACAAGTGAGGAGAAAAGTAGTGGATATTTTTTGGAAACTGGATTTAAAAACTTAGGTATGTCTACCAAAAGTTTGGGTTGCAAGCATTGCAAACATTTTCCTGAGCAGCTTTAAAGTATTTTAATCTGAGTTGTGCAAAGAGAAAGTAATGTTTTCTGCTACCTGAGATGTGAATTATATTTATGTTTTATTATTAAGATTATTAATTGAGTTGTTTACCTCATTGAATAAACTGGTCTATATTGTTTTATCATATATTTCCTAGTCCTGCACTGAGCTGTGGATAAATGGATACCAGTGAGCCCTTCCACCTCACCTCCTGTATCAAGGCAGACAGGGGCCTGTGCTCTGAACACACAGCAGAATTGGAGCCTCCATTATTTTTTAACACTGTGCACAATTGCTCTCAGATTCACTTTGAGCACAGGATTAAACATAACACCTGCACAGCCTAGTGTGTAGACTAGGTGTGTGCCATCTATGTTAAACTAAATTAAATCTGCCTCCCCTTGTGCTTTCAGCCCTATATCCACTGTCCTCTGAAACAGGGATAATCACTGCTTCTATTTATCTGCACTTCTGCATGCAGATTTTACAGAGCTTCTGTATCATCCACTATGCATGTGTAAAGCTTTTAGCAAAATAGTACAACAGCAATACATTACAATAACACACATAGTCCTATAGCACCTTACAACATATATGTGCCAGGAAGGTAGAACAGGAACTACTGAATGGAGCTTGGCAAGAAGAGGAAAAAACATACCCAAATGTTCTGTCTGATATAGCCTTTATGTGAAAAAATAAAACCAAAGCTTTCTGCAAAGGATGTTAGTTTAAAAATAAAATAAAA
>VXAL01013249.1:116741-145875 GCA_013399475.1 Chauna torquata | reverse complement strand
ATGCTTGGCAGCTCAGCTGACTGAAATCGATAGTGTGTAGACTAAGATCAATTTGCAAAATGAACAAAATCATTCCTTTGTTACAGATCAATGAAATAAAAATCCACTGTTAAGGTAGCTAAATACGGAATTTTATGAAACACTCAGACAGCTCTTGCATCTGTGCAAAAAGAGTCACAATGACTTCATTCCACTGGTGGACTTTAGGTTTGTATATTGGGTGTGACACTTGCAATGTCTGGAGCGCTCAAGTCAGCGCTGGCAACATAAAAGGATGTACCACTTTAATGATTGACCTGACCGTTGACCTCTGTTCATCTTCTGGCAACGTTTGCCTCCCATTTGACACAATCTTAAAAAAATGTTACTTGCTGTGTGTAATCAGGAAAAACATAGAAACACATTCAGTTTTCTCTTCAGGAACAATTAGAACTCTTATTTTTCATACAGGAAGCTTCTGGGAGTTCTGGCTAGTCTGCTCTTCTGCTCCAAACTCTGTGGGTTTTATTAAGATCTCTTCAAAATGTGAAGAGAAGGGGATCAAAACGTTTGTATATTGACAAAGCATTTATTTGAGTCTTGATTAATAGTGCATAGCCAATCAAGCAAAGTCTTATATTTACCACTATTAGTTCATTCAATGCTATTTATAATGTCATTTGCTTGATAGCTATAGTGCTATTCCACCACTGAGTATATCTGGATATTGAATTTTATTTTTGCTTTCAGTTTTCCCTACAAGATTGCCATGATTCAAAAAGACTTCTGAGCTCTTTTGCATGTCTCTGGAATGAAAATCGCTGTCTAACGTCACCAGTGTGTACGTCCTTTGATCGTGCTACTTCACTGTTTTTTTTTTTCTCCAGCTAAGGCAAACCCAAACATTTCAACAAGATTAGCCCATTTCAAACTTGTTGCATGAATATGAAAGAAGATGTGATTTAGGAAAGAATGCATTCTTTTTTACAGTTTTATTATTTTGGTTTTAAAATGGAAATCTTTGGAACCGTTTAGAGCAATTCATGAGTCACCAGGATACAATACTAAATGTATTTTGTTTCCATATTCTTTCATATGCTGTCATTTGAAGACGTACAACAGTGCTGGCCGTTTTATTTTCTTCAAGTCATAGCCTGTAATATTTTTAAAGAAGCTCAGTGCTGGTTGTAGTTAAAATCTCTAATGTCACTCCAAAAATTACCACTTTTTAAAAAGCTATATTGTTATGTCATATAAAATTCAGGAATTAATTGGAATTGCAAAGTTGTACAGGAAAAAAAAAGGAACGAATAAGTAAAACGTTTTTTAAGAAGTCCAGCCAGATCATTTATGGTTAGTCGTACAAGAATTTTATGAAGCAGTTGAAATGCAAACTATTCACTACATTATGCATTATATTCATTATTGCTACTGTAGTTAATATGTTCTTGGCATTCTTTTGCCTATTACAATAATGGGATATAATGAGATCTTTTTTTAATGCACCAGGTGTAAAAAGTGTATTATTCAGGATTTCTCAGGCAACCACTGGAATCTAGTCAACACATTTGCTAACAACTGGAGATACTTGGCACCCTGGTGTGTAACTTACAACAGTCTTATGCCAGATAGGAGACCTTCTATCAAATGCAATGGAGAAAATTTACAATTAAGATGAACTGTTTAGTCCCCCAGGGAGAACGTCCCACCTATTTTATGCCTTGGCTTGAAATTTTTAGCAGCAGATATCCTTAAGACAGCATGGGCATGATCTCCGAAGGGAATTAGTGTCCCTCCCTTTCCCTTCATAAGGGTTTAAAATGTGCAGATAGTGACACCTGTATGCCTGGGAAGGGGCAAAGTATTCTCATTAGCTCTGTTCAAGTACAGCTAAATGTGTCTGCTGTATTCCATAGACACGAGGAGGAAGAGAAATAGATCCAATTTAGTCTGGTGGTCCACTGTCAATTATGATTTGGAGAATCATAATATTACTGACTAGTGCATTTTTTCTTTCTTTTGTGATACTGTTGCAGTCCTAGGTTAGCACATTAAAGCTACAGGGAATAATAATAAAAATAATTTTAAAAGACCCCCAGTAGTATCTTGGAGTATTGCTTCTCCAGTCAGATTTTGAAAAAATAGATAAAAGATAAAAATATGATCCACCAATGTCCAAAGTATATTTCTTTATTTTTATTCAGAGTGTTTCAGTAGTGATAATTTGTTTTTGAAATTTCTTTTTACTGTCTTTTTGCCAGTTATCTGAGACAACTGCAATAAAAATGAGCTGGACTCAAATATTGCAATATTATTGGAGTAATTTCTGATTCATTTATGCTTGTTTTGTGAATTGATATTGACATAAAAATGTCCCTCTTAAATGTCTTGGGCTTAAAATGTGTAATATTTTTAAGCTTCTGTAACATATTAGAACTACCTAACAGTAGTGATATCAGAAGCTGAAAGAAAATGAAAAAACTTGACTAATTGATTCTTTTTAGCTTGCTTTAAAGACATTCTGGGGGAAAAAATAGAAACTGATGCATTCCTTTGAAATATTTAGGTAGTATTAAATCTGCTGCATCTTTAAAGGAAAGAAAGTGACACCACTGTTTTATTTTAAACTATTTCTTTGGGTGGAATAGCTGTTAGCGGTGTTTTGGACATGTCTATTTCAGGAGCTGACATGACTTGCAGAATCTTTTACTTGTGAATACGTGAATGGTAAAAAGCCAGTTTAACTCCAGAGTCTAGACTCAGCTTCCACACTTGGAGAGAAAAAAAAAATCACTATTTCTTAATGTGAAAAAATTCGTACAAATATTAAAGCAATAATAGGGTGGATTGTTATAATTCCACTGTCAGAGAACTAACTGTAACAAAAACTCTAGAAATAATTTTTTTAAAGAGTTAACTCTTTGCTAAGATTCTTCTGAAATACAAAAAAGTCTCTACCTATTAATATAAAACCCTCCATATTGGTACACATTTGGATTTTAGAAATGTGCATTCCCATTCACCAGATTGAATTTCATTTTAATTAGTTTCTATTGGTACAGAATAGTATTAATGTAAATACCCCCTTTTTTCCCAGTGCTTTTCCTAATCTCTAAGGTTAGAAACGTTTCGTTTCTTACAACACCATACTAAGGAATGTTTCTTCAGTGAAGAGCATTATCCTTTATTTAAGGATTTCCCTTAACTTTTTTGTTTTCTGGCTAACATCCTTTAATACCCTTTTCAGTTGGAGTCTGAATTTTCATCTCTTTAAACCATGGTAAATCCAAATGAAAACATCAGCTCTAGTCATATTTAATTGCTGTAATGTCCAAACTCAAATTCTGATTGTGGGGCTCAGTCATGCTTTTGTTTCTTCTTCCTGCTCCCAAGCAGATAAATTTTAGGTTTCTCTTTATTTTAAATCTCCTGCTTTGTCATTTTCTTCTTTTGCCTTTTGTCATCCTATATGAATTAAGCCCAGCACAAATATGAGGGTATAGTTGTTTGCTTATTATTCACACTGCATTGGAAGCCTGTTTTTTTTTTTTTTTTTTAGATTTTCATAATACTTTTTATACTCTGCAGGATAGGTGTTCATAAAATGTTGTTTTGTTACTGTAGTGGGTTCAGGTGAAATCACCTTTTCACTTTTCAGCTACTTTAATATTTATTTAACCAGAAACAAAGCTTAGTCTGAGACTAAAAATGCGTGGGTTCGACTCTCCAATCTGCCAGAAACATAGTTATTCTGTATCCTATTTGTAGAAGGGTAATTTTATTTCTTGCCTCACAAAGATACTGAGAGTGTGAATTCCCTGCAGATTGCGCAAGGCTTTTGAATGCTTTGAGAAGAGCAGGAATGTACAGATAAATAAACATCTATTACTAGAATTAGATGATAAGCTTATGATTCTGAAAAGCACCAAGACAATGAAATAACACATTTTTATTCTGTTTTATATAGAAGGATATATTAAACTTTGGTATTATGCCCTACTGTAATGTAGTGGAGAAATAGTACTGTTGTCCTAGATTAAAAACAAGGGCACATGTAAAGTGCCATAAATGGTTGATGTGAAGAGGAACACATTGAAAAGGGATTGTGGAAGGAGACAAATGTATCTACCAAACAGTTCTGTTATTTTTCTACTGTCCTTCTGCACTTAAGCCACACATACAGCAACTTAAGCATCTGTGTTGCTTGGGTAGTAATGCAGACTTTGAAAATCAGTGGTTGGTTTTTTTCTGCCTGTCTGCAGTACCAGAAAATAGCTTGCTTCAGCAGACTTCAGTGCCTTTATATAAAAGAGCATATGGGACTTGCACCTTTAAGGCATACTCTTGAAGGCCTGGGGTCCTCTACTGCTGCTGCAACCCACAGCTTTCTAATTATGCCATGGAGAACATAGGCTGATTATGGATGAGCAACAGAGTAGTTGCTAAGAGACATCGTGTGCAAGGAGCTAGGTAGGAACTGCTGAGTAACACAGCTCAACAGGCATCTCTCATGTTTTCAGAGGACTAATATGCAGAATTCTGGGCTAAAGAGTTGCTGATGTAAATATTTTCGATCAGGGAGTATATTTGATTTCTTTCTTTCTCTCAATGAGGTCAAAACAAGAAATAAGAGGAAAAAAAAGCTTAGGACTTTTGTCTTCATGGCTTTTTTTTACTTGGTCTATTAACAGTCTGACTCATAAATTTATGAATATATTTTGCAAAATACTTCAGTTATTAATGCTAATCAAAACTGTTCCAAAAATTTTTGTTTTTGAAAAGGCCAGAGTTTTAGTTGCGTTAGGTGTTCATACTTAATATCACTGATCCTTCTACCAGAAGCACCGTGTACTGAAGTGCATCTTACAGAAATGTTTTCTATTTAGCAATCTAGTTGGCAAAATGCTTGATCTAACAGCATGCATGCTCTAATACTTCTTGATAAAGTTGAATATATTTATTTACATAAAACTATATGGACAAGGTGTTGAGAAATTCGACTTTGATCCAGTAAGTCAGTTTAACAAATGGCTAACTTTTCAACTTCTGAGAAAATTTTGCTTATCCTCAAATTTACTAAAACTTTTACTTAATTGAACCGACCATACTTTGTCTACAAAGGACTAACTCCTAAAGCAGTATTGACAGAAAAGGAAAGTAATTCTCCTCTGTAGTATGGATAATGTGTTCATAAAGGCCTCAATATCACCTGAATTTCAACGGTATAACCATACCAAATGAGGAATCTATAAATATATCAGCTTAATGTATTGGTGTTGTCAAAATTATAATTATAAAGGAAGTAATGATTCATATTTCAAAATCTCACCACCTTTCCACTTTTTAACTCTGTGGAAAGACTCCTAATGACTTCATGCTACTTTCAGTCAGTCCCATTCTGACCTAATAGATAAGTAATCATAGACCCTGTTATAAAATGGTTCTTATCTCTTTCTCTGAATGTCTCTTTCTTCCAATTTTTGCCCAGCCCCTGTCTGAGATGATTATGCACAGCTTACCAAAATACAGAGCTATTTAGAGTTTGAGATCTCTGTAATTTTGAAATTTAATCCTCCTCCATATATTCATAGTTTTCTAGAGTAGTAAGTATATCAGGAATGTAATAAATCATTATGCCATTGCCAATCCATTCTAAATGCTCACTGCATTGCCACAAACATTATCTGCTGCACAGAACTGGTGACTTACACAGCCTGACAAGTTGTGGTACAATTTTTGGAGAGAGTGGAGTAACAAATATGTAACATGGGTTGTGCTCATACTCTTGAAATGATTGATAAGTTTTTAATTATAAATCAAATTTTAATTTAGTTACTCTGTTCACCCAAGTATATCTTATGAAATTTAATTTATGAAATATTAATTCATGATATAATTGAGTTTCCAGTGCTGGTAGATTTGGTTGCTTGAGAACACAGAGTATATCCCTTCATAATGACTGGTTTTATAATCAGGAACTTAGTCCTTCAAAAACGTATGCAGGAAATTCCTCCTCTTAATGGTATTACTCGTGCTGGAATGGTGACATGAAAAAAAGTTACTATGTTTGGGGTCTTACTGTATAAAATCCTTCCATCTGTGTCTCAGCCTCAATAGCACTGAAACACAGGATTTATTTATAGGCATTGTGATTCTGTTTCTCCTCTCAAGCACTGTAAATCATAAGTAATTAGATGAAAAGATAAGAGCAAAGGCAGTTTATATCAGCTGGTCTAGGCAACCTGCATGTTATTTAATTTTCCTTGCCAAATATAAATAGTAGATCATGTTCTCACTGATACAGCTTTTAGGCCCAACTTGCACAATGCTTTGCCTGTGTTCAGCTTGACTGTTGTGGTTGTTCCTCACTAGTTTTAAGTATATACCTATCTTTGCGTAGTCGGTAGATGAGTTAATAGCCCCTTAATGACATTTATTCCTGACTTTCTCTGGAAGAATGGAAAACAAGCAACCCCTAACTGTCATAGATTGTTTTAAAGTTTAACTTTCCTCTCTTTTTTGGAAATTTCTGTAGTATTTAACTTCAAAAATCCTCAGTAAGCACACGACTCTGCCAGATCTTCATGTCTTTGGTAGTTTAGCCTATGATGTAAGTGCATTTTTAATGAGTATGTACCCTGTTGGCCAAAGTAACTGTAGGGAAGTAATTTTACTAAATATAACATGTTGAATAGTATATGCTTCATAAAAAAATGAACAGCTTTCTTGGAATGATTCCTATCTATCACAAAATATTGCAAAATATACATGATTTTCATAAGTGGAAGATACTGTCTGGTGTTTTCAATGTTTAATTAAAAGCTATGTTTTAAAGAAAAGCAAGTATACAAAAAGCACTGTGGCATTTGTTATTTCACAATGAATTCATTAGCTCATTTTTGAAAACACTTTTCATCCTAAATTCTCAACCCTGTAAACCTGGGAAATTTAGGGCCAAACTTTGTTGACTATAAGTAAACATCCGATATTCCATACTTTACTACAGGTGATAAGTTCACTGCTCAGGAGAGAATGACAGTTCTTAATCAAGTGTAATTAAACGTTGTTACCTTTGGAGTAAAACAGGCACTGAAATGAAACATATTCATTCATATCTGTTTTTGTCTTGAAGAGTAAGGTAACTCTCAGCGGATCAGGATATGTTGAGCAGGGGGCTTTTAACGTAGTTTGGCTGAAAATTTACTTCCAGTCTTCTATCAGCTAGAGACAGTTTATTTTCTTACGAATTTTTCTTATTGCAGCCTAACAGTTTAGGAATGCCAGTGCAGATTTAATATTTAGACTTTTAAAGAGACTAGTTCAATGTGTGTTTTTCCTCATTATATAAAGTAACTCTGTGAACGATTACTTGGGTTCTCTATACTTGGGTCTTTTTTATAATTTATGCATTTTAGATGAATCTCTCTACAACATTAATGAACTCTTAGTTATTTCTAGTTTGCAACCTAAAGATTTGGGTTTTCTACTTAAATTTGTTTGCAGTCATTCAAGGTACTTATTATGGAGTCAGCCTTCCAGTCATCAGTTCCAGTAATACTAGAAAAATTCCAAATACATCTTTGGCGTAGGAAACTGTATAGTCATACATGCTATGTTTGACTATACATTGACTATAATGTGTTTGGGCTGGATGAAAATCTGGTTCTCAGTGTTGCTTGTAGGAATGCAGGTTCTCCGTGTGTAGGAGGTGAATAGTACATCTTCTAACATTCACAAGAAATTAATTTTACATCAAATTAAACTAGCACCGTAGAATCCTAATTATCTTAGTTCTTTGGACACTATTCTTGGAGAAAATGTACAACTCATAATAGTTGATGTAGCAGTGATGATAAAGATGTAGCAGTAGCGGTAATTGAAAAAATCCTCCAGCTATCTTTCCTCACACTGTGTTCCACCCCTTTATTCCCTGATGTTTACAGTGGTGTTTGTAAAAATAAATAATGTTATCAGCATGCCTCTGTGAAGTTCCTACTGTTCAAGTAAATGTTCAGAGAGTCAAATCCCAAATGTCTAAAAGATTGCATTATCTTTAGTTCTCTTATCATGGGAGTCCTAGTAGACATAAATTTATAGGGGAAATTTTAGAAAATATAGATTCGTATCCTGATGACTTTGGAGTAGAATTTCAGATGAAGATACACACATCTGCTTCTTAAGGAAAACAAAAATACAAACGTGTTCCTAGTTCCCAACTGTTCTATTTGTACTTACTTTTTAGATCCTATTTCTACTTTATCAGTCATGCTCAATGCTGAACTCTTATGACATGCAGGCTGGGTAAGTATACCACAGAAAACATAGCAGGAAATATCGTGACTTATTAAAGTAATGTTTTTCTAAGTTGCTTCCAGGCAGCTAAGGAGTTTCTCACCTTTCCAGAAGATTCCTCCTGGCCTAGATTTTTGTTATCCTTTTGTGTCTCTTACGGAGCTAACTGATAAAATATACACAGGGCAGGAAAACTGTTTTCTAACAGGTGGAAAATTATCACCTAGTAACTAGCTGCAGGGAGGATTGTCTGTGGATGCATTCATGCGTGTGCATGTGTGTGTGTTTAATGGGTGGTTCCTCCTTAAAAAAAATACTTTTTTTTTTTTTGGCAGATTCAGTAAGTATTACCTAAAGGACTCACAAGCTAAAAAATACATCTTAAACCAATGCTTCTTTATTTTGGCAAAGCACATCCAACCAGGTCTCAGCAATATCTTCTGCAAAAATGTCCTCTGTATGAGGTTCCCATTGCAGTGCCTGTCACGGTCCTAACTAAATCGTACTGGTTACCATTGCTCACAGGATTTTCAGACTTCCATTTTTAGAGCCAGTTTCAAAGTGGGAGACTCTGGACCGTACTTGGAAATATCATTTAGTAACTGTGTGATGGGACAGGAGTCAGTCTGGAAATTACCATCCACTAAGCACTGAATGCATTTTGAATCTCTAACGCTGGTTTTACTACAATAGAGAATAGAAGCATGAACTTTTTAAAGCACAGAGCTCAGAACAAGACAGAAGACTAAGAGGTTTGCAAACAGAAATTTCTCTTGCCTACTTTTTCTTTATAGAGTTCTCTTGTCCTCCAGTCTTGCTATTAATCCCAGCTCTGAGACTGGATTACTGCAAGCATATCTTGTTGATCCCTAGAAAGAGACGAACTCCCAATTTGGAGGCCTGGATGTTCGGAAGTCCCCTTTTCCCCACTGTGTATACTTTTGAGTCAGCACCTCTGCTGTCCTGTGAGCCCCTTGCTCACCTGCACAGCCAAGGACTTCCCTGGCCCCTTGGCACCCGCGCTGCTTGCGGGAAGGAGCAGTCTCCCCTTCCTCCAAAGGCACCTCCTCGCCCAGGATGCAGCAGCCCCCATCCTCCTTCTGCCCAGGCTTGGGCTGTTAAAGGAAAGGAGCACTGTAGTTTACCATGACCAAATTAAGCAGATCCCACCCTCTACACCTTCTGAAATCAAAGGCCAGAAGCGCTCAGAAACAGCTTTGCAAAGGTATTTTGACATAAATGTGTAGGGAGAGGGAGGCAAGCTAAATGTTTTTCAAGTATTGGTTGGTCATTTTGCTAAGTGCCGTACTTTATATTGCTACCTATGTCTTTTGGTAGGAAAAGCTGGTCTCTGTGATTTGTAAATGGTATTTTACTGATGGTGTTTGGCCAATAATGCTGCTCATGCTGTAAATGTACCCAGTGCCTACACATGTCTAAGCACGGAGCAATACTCTCAAAAAGAGAGCTAGCAGCAGATAACTACCATTTGTCCTGCTATTTGAGAGGTATTCACTGGTCTCTGGGAAGCCAGACTGAAGAAAGTTTTTTAGGCAGCTCTTCCTGGAATGCGACTGTGTGGATAGAAAGCAGCATTCACACAGCCTGTGCTTTCCACCTTTCAGACTCCTCATTTGGTTCTTCTGGACCCCTGCCATTTTGTAGCCATGGGTATTAATTCCAAATGCAAAGTGCTTGGTCTGACTTTCTTAGCATTTTCCAGAACAACTGCTAATTACATTGGATGTGGGCTGCTATGGCTCTGCTGCTGCTATGTTCCTGTTTCTGTCTCTTGTGCTTTCATTTGCTCCCCTTCTTATTTGCCTGAAATGAAAGGATTCATTTAGTGGAATGTATTTACCTGAAGAATTATGGTTTGATCCCTTGGCCATAAGGATGGTTGGAGGCATTTGGCACAGAATCAGGTTCAGTGGATTGCGGCTGCCTGTTCTTGTTGTATAAGGTTGCCATTTGTAGTTTATAGTCTGCGTGGAGCAACTAATCTCTCTCTGGTGTAAAGGACAGAGCTGGGTTGCTGTATACTATACATTGTATCTCATGCCAGCTGGAAAGATTGCTAGGGACTCTGGAAGCTTTTTTTCCCAAAGTAAGAACTTTTACTTAGTTTCTGTATGTAGTTTTTTTCTTTTGATTATCTCTTAGCAACAGGCTTGAAAAGTGTTACAATTAAATGAATAAATGAAAAAGGAGACCAGTGTTTTTTTTTTTTTTTTAATTAACTCCGGAATAGGACAGAACAAATGGAAAGAGATGCAGCACTGATCTACATGAGCTTCATTCCATTCCACAACTAACTCATAAAGGATGGAACAATTGCAGATGTGTATTACTGACATTTATCACAACTGTGTGGCCGTAGACTTTAGAAAGACATGGGGGGAAGAAATGCCTCTCTGGGTCTTTTTCTTAGATGATTATTTATGAATGCAAAATGAAAACCAGGGCTGTATTAAATAAAAGTTGTGAGGAGTAAGTGTGCTGTAGATTTAATCTATTTGTTCTATTTGAAGTCTGACAAGAAAATGAGGCAGTTAGCGTAATGTTTCTTTGGGTAGATTTGACATTACCTCACAACAAAAAATTAAAATCAGTTAATGAGATATGGTGAAACTTAGCTCTTTTTTGTGTTTCTTCTTCCCATGTGATATTTGGAATAGACTGAAAGTAGTGAACTGCTAGCTTAGGTTTATGAACACTTTTCATTAAAGCATAAGGATGGCTGTATTCAGTCAGATCTCACATCCATGTAACCTAATACTCTGTCTCAGACAATGATGTAATGTGAAGGCCTAGGAAAGGGTATAGGAACATAGCAAGCATAAACAATATTCTTATATTATGCCTTTCCAGCTTTCAACTATTTTCAGGTGAAGAACTCTTGATATGAACATTTTGTCTAGGTATTTGGCAACCATCTGTGGATTCCTCTTCCATGAACTTCTCAAGTCTCCTCTGAACCCCCTGTAAAACTTTGGCAAACAAATATTGTTTGGCAAGAAGTTCCCCAATTCAACTATCTGTTTTGAGCCTGGCTCCTCCTAGCATAGTTTATTATCGCTAGTTCTTGTTTTGAAAGACAGTGCTTAATCAATCCATATCCACCCCTTCCTTTTTACTTGATCTTATAAAATTTTACTGCAACTGTCAGCCTTTTCTTCATGCTGAAGAGTTTCAGCTCACTCAGGCATTCAGAGTAGGGAAGATGCTCCATCTCTTTGCTCATCTTCAAGCACTTTCCATTTTGAGATGAAGGGGAGAACCAGAACTGCATGCATTATTGAAGATGCAGATGGACCATGGATTTATACAATGGCACGGTGAAATCCAGGCAGTGTGCGTTTTCTGGGCTACTTACATATTTCAGAGAACTCCCAATAGGTTTGTGGGTTGATGCAGGCACTATTTCTCCTAAAGAGAGAAACTCAGAGCAGGATCCTGTTTTACTGGTCTGAATTGCCATCTAGGAGATTCTGCTACATGTCCTGGGTTGCAGAAGGGGTCTAAGGAAACTAGCTTTGGTATACCAAAGATGAGCCCAAAATCGAACAAGTGACTTTGCATGCATGCATTTATGTGTGTATTTGTGTCTTTGTTAGGATTTAAATCCCCCTGGGGAGGAACCAAGTCTATATACAAATGAAATAATATAAAATCAGTTATGCATAACCCACCTGTGAGCTTAATTATCATTCCTTCATTTTAAAGAGCTCATTCTCGTCAGGCTCAGAGAAAATAAAAAAAAAAAGGAAGTCTGCCTCCATGACAGAGAGGTGATTTGATAGAAAAAAATTTGTAAGTAAAAAACCAAACAAGTCTTTCATTTTGTTTTGTAACTGCCATAACTCACTTAATTTTGCTGGGGTTTAGGGTCTTCTAGATTGATTAAAGGCTTTGGTCAATAAATTCAAGTTAAGTTGAATTTTCAGCAGTAAAATTATCATTAAAATAGTAGTTGTTAATGGTTGTGCTAGTACTTTTGCTGACTGCGTAGAACAGGAAGAATTTGAGCCTAGAAAGTATTTAGTAGGTGTATGTATGATTTCATCACAGAGTAAAGCAATTTAAAATTGTTGGAAGAATGTTGATGAGTTAGGTTTTCCTTTGTCAGATTGAATTTATTTTTCAGAATGTGAGCTAATTGCACAGCTGACAAAATTATGGCAAAACCAGACAACAACAAATTGTTCTAAGAAAGCTTTTCCAATGCAGCCAGTAAAGGACTCACTCTTTTTAATACAGTAGAAGACAATCTTGATCCTGTTTCCTAAGTCGACAGATGGGTAAAAAAAAGACTGAACAAAGATCATAAAGTTTCTGTCTTAGACTGTTGAATATAGATTTGGTTGCTTTTATTCAACAAAAATCATTTTTAAGCTTAGATCAGGTACCACCCAGGATCTAGACATACTTGTATCTTTAAGCAGACAGTAGGTCTTCTGCCTGTGCTTTTTGCTCATTTTCCTAAGCTTGCCTGATGTTAACTCTTACACTTAGCAAGCAGAGTGACCTACCATTGATCTATGGTTTTGTCTGGGACAGAGTTAATTTTCTTCGTGCAGGCTCACACAATGCTGTGTTTTGGATTTTTGATGAACATAATGGTCATGTCTTCAGTTGCTGCAGAGCAGTGCTTACCCAGAGCCAAGGCCTTTCCAGCTCCTCGTGCTGCCCTGCCAGCGAGGAGGCTGGGGGTGCACAAGGAGCTGGGAGGGGACACAACCAGGACAGCTGACCAAAGGGATGTCCCATACCATGTGGTGTTGTGCTCAGGAATAAAACTGGGGGGGCTGGCTGGGGCAAAGCATGGGCCGCTGCTCGGGAACAGGCTGGGCATCGGTCAGCAGGTGGTGAGCAATTGCATTGTGCATTGCATTGTGTACACTTGCTTTGTATATTGTTTCGTTATTATCATTATTATGTTTATCATTATTTTCCTTTCCTTTTCTGTCATATTAAACTGTCTTTATCTCAGCCTATGAACTTTTATTTTTTTTTTCTTCCAATTTTCTCCCCCCATCCCACTAGACAGGAAGGGGGCGGTGAGCAAACGGCTGTGTGGTGCTTAGCTGCCTGCCGGGTTAAACCACAATAGATATCTAGGTATCTACCTACAGATAGCTCTACATGTAATTCAAACCACAGGCAGAGCTTCCATTTAATCACTTTCAGTAGATATATATATATATATATTTATATATCAAGGTATTTTTTATTTCTGATAGTAGGAAACCTAACTCGAGACTTTCAGTTTTGTAGAAATAGTTTGATTTTTTTTTCCTTCTCTAGGATTTGATTCATCTGGCATGTTGTTGAATTTCTTAGACTAAGGCGTTTACACTAAGAGCATGCATTTCTAACTTAAAGAATCATGGAATGGTTTCAGTTGGAAGGAATCCTTAAGGATCACCCAGTTCCAACTCCCCTGCCATGGGCAGGGACACCTCCCACTAGACCAGGTTGCTCAAGGTCCCATCCAACCTGGCCTTGAACACTTCCAGGGATGGGGCATCCACACCTTCTCTGGGCAACCTGTTCCTATTCCTTACCACCCTCATAGTATTAGAATAGAATAGAATTTCTTTCTTATATCTAATCTAAACCCACCCTCTTTGATTTTAAAGCCCCTTGTCCTATCACTACACTCCCTGATGAAGAGTCCACCTCCAGCTTTCTTGTAGGCCCCCTCTGGATACTGGAAGGCTGCTGTAAGGTCCCTCTGGAGCCTTCTCTTCTCCAGGCTGAACAACCCCAGCTCTCAGCCTGTGTCTTCATAGGAGAGGTGCTCCAGCCCTCTGATCATCCTCGTGGCCCTCCTCTGGACTCCCTCCAACAGGTCCATGTCCTTCTTATGTTGGGTGCCCCAGAGCTGAACACAGTACTCCAGGAGGCATTTTATAGGAGCAGAGTAGAGGAGAACAATCACCTCCTTCGACCTGCTGGCCACACTTCTTTTGATGCAGCCCAGGACATAGTTGGCTTTCTGGGCTGTAAGCGCACATTGCTGGGTCATGTCGAGATTCTCATCCACCAACACCCCGAAGTCCTTCTCCTCTGGGCTGCTCTCAATCCATTCTCTACCCAGCCTGTATCTGTGCTTGGGATTTCCCTTCGCCCAGGTGCAGGACCTTGCACTTGGCCTTGTTGAGCTTCATGATGTTGGCACGGCCCACCTCGCAAGCCTGTGAAGATCCCTCTGGATGGCATCTCTTCCCTCCAGCGTGTGGACTTGTGTGTTCTTTTCCTTTGTCTGTATTTCAAAGCATTTTAATTGGAGAAGTGCTGTTCCAGTCATGGAAGAGGAGATGAGTCCTTTTGTTTCAGAAGTAGCTGAGAAGGGTCAGTTAGAATGAAAGTATTCTCCAATCTTTTGAACAACCATTGTCTATTTCACTCTTGTACATCCAGTGCTATCAACAGTGTTTTTGTGTTTTCTTTAAATTTTCAGCTCTAGAAAGAAACACTGCTTTAAAGGTGGCAGATATTTAGTACATTTAAGGAACATTTTTCATGCTTATTTATTGCCTTCAGTCTTAACTCACAACATATGCATTAACACCTTTAATATAGGAAGCAGTTCACAAGTTCACTGTAACTTCAGTAATGTTACTGTCCCTTTTGACATCGTATTTTTTTTCAGTTTTTAAATGAGCTCATTCTTTGAATGAGTGTTGCTGTTCAGTGAATCTCTCTTAGACAAAAACAAAACTCAGGTCAGCATCTAACCTTTCATATAGGTAGGAATGTCTAAATGAGGGGAAATCAAAAGGACAGATGTTCAGAAAAAAAACCAAAGTGATTTCCACATATTTGATTTTAACTTGACTTTCATGACTGTACTTTTTTTAAAGCCAAAGTCCAAAACTGAGAAGTATAGTGCAGTAGGTTTATGGAAGTCTTCCCTCTATAGATGAAAAATGAAACACAGTAGCTTGACTTTAAGCGTGTATATAAGATACTTCTAAATCCAGTAGTATATTTTGAACTGATCTCAGAAGGACTCAGCATAGGCCTATATGTTTTTCTTAGTTGCTTGGAACAACAGAAAAAGGAAATAAAAATAGCATAGAAAAAGAATTATGATGATGATAATTAAGCAAAGAACCTTTCTTTACAGGCTAAATGTTATGCTGCTAACTTGTGAAGAGATAACTTAGCAGCAGAGATTTCTAAAACAGTGCATTCAGCAGATGAATATGCTTCAAGCACATCTTTAAAAGTATAGTCTGTTGAAACCCTTAAAATCCTTAAAACAGATTCAGTTCCTAGCCAAAGATTAGTAAGACCATAATGTTATTTGTATCATTATACTTATTATCTTAAGGAGCATGCATTACACAGGCACTAAACAATCTCTTCGTAAAAAGGTTTAATGAAACCATTTGTAAACATCCCCAGCAAAGTAAAGCTTGGTGGATCCATCTGCACAGTGTTAGCTCTATTTGCATGTCATAAAAACACAGGTACTTGTTTAGTGAAACCTGATAACTTTCCCAAAAAGAGAACAGGGTTGTTGTAATCAGTAAAGAAAGAAGAGCCTATCAGCACTGTAAAGTGAGTATGACTGGTAGCTATAAGAAGCTTTAGTTAACCATTGGTCATACTGAATATTTTAATGAACGTATTGTGATGTGCAACCTGCAGAACTGCTTGAGGCATCTCAAAAACCATAAGACACGAGAGATTCAAATGTCCCATTAGTTACAATAACTGCCCTTCAACTACGTTTATTATTTAGTGTGGGGATATGGAATTTGTGAAGCCAACTGAGTTAAAACATTAAGTACTTTGCAGGTTATGTAAATGCTGCAGTGACTTTAAACCTTCAGCTTAAAATGATAGCATTCAGAGAACACACAAGAAAAAAAATGGGAAATAAAACAGTAATACTCTTTTGTATTCAAAATAATCTTACTGTTACTTCTCCTTGCCTAACAAAGGTGACATATTGAGAAAAGATCCTAGCCAGGAAGGCACTGTTCTTAAAGAAGGCATTGGCTTGTTCACCATTCATATAACAGAGAGCTCATTGGCTTGGAGTGTCTTATCTTGGAATGAAGGTAATTATGTTTCTCTGTTAGCTTAACACTCCAGATGACCTATGATTATAAGTCATTTCCACCACTAATTCAATATGTTAGCTGTAGGAGGAGTTAAGATCCTAATATAGATCAACGGTACAATGTGTGTGTATAGTATCTAGATCTAAATATCTATTTTAGGAAGCTTAATAGACTTGTAAAACCGATGGATAGAGAAAGGGAGGTACTCTGAATTACTCTCTGAAGAAGTGTATTTCTTTCCAATAAATATCGAAGGTTTTTACATCTCTCTAACTTCACTAGGAGAGTAGCTGGTTAACATAGTCAGCTAATTTAGGTGTCTGAAATGCAGTGGAATGAATAGTCGTTCATGTAGCCTCCTGTTTGTGCTGCTGTAATGTAGTCTGACCGTAACAAAATTGGTTCCTCAGACTTTCAGTTTTCTTAGAGTATTTCAAGCCTTTGCCTAAGGGATGATATAAGTATTCTGTATAAGTATAAATGAGTATAAGTATTCTGATAATTTTATACTCCTTATCTGCAGAGGTGTAAATGACATCAAGTTCTTAATTACTGTTTGCAAGCAGTGTGAAAGGAGACCATAAAATACCTAAAATGATTATGATGTATCAGATGCCCTACATTCGTGGTGTTTCAGTGGTAATTCTGGTAATGTACTGTATTATTCTGTGTGTTCTTCATTCTTACCATTACACAAATATGATCTGAGACAGTATAACCCTACGCAATTCAGTCACCTTCTGCTTCAATAGTGTTTTGACAACAGACGATTAGGTTGCTACTGATCTGCTATCAACCATGCTTTTAGATAATCAGGTGCTATCTGTATTGTGAGATGGTAATCTTAGATAAAATACTTCTGCTCAATGACCCATGTATAAAATAAAGATGATTGAAATATAATATACTCTGATAGACTTTTTGCTACTGTTACATGTAAAATAAACCTATATTTAGGCCTTCTAAATTCCTATTTCTGTCTGTTAAAATATAACTACAAACAAGAAAGCTCTGAAATTTTCCTGCCATGCTGGAGTAAAAAATCCCCCAGAGATAAACTTTCTTTGAAGAGTGATGTACAGTGTTTACCCTGTCTGTAACTGAAGTGATTTTCCGGACTTGTATGTCTTACCTTAATTTAGAAAAACAGGTGACACTATACAAAACTGCATTTATTTCAGATGTTCTGAAGGTGAAGAAAGATGATGAAATATGAATTTCAGCCCTATGCTCTAATGGACTTGGCATAACCATCCTTAAATAGTAAGTTAGAACTTACAAACTCCCCCTTAAATCACAATTAATATAATAAAATTCCACAGTTCAAATTCAGTAGGATTCTGCAGAATATATCTAGGATCCTTGTTTATTTTGACATTTTTGACACCCATCATCCTTGGTTGCGGGGTTTCACTGTGTACTTTTCCTCATTCTATAAATGTGTTTTATCTAAATGTATTTATCTTGACACCAAACTAAATGGATGGCCTGCGTAGGAAAATGCATATTTATTTGTGCCACAGTGAAAGTCTGATTTATTAGATGTAGAAAAGCTTCTAAAAAAATTACCATACTTATTAAGTGTAATTTGTGTCCCAGTACCCTGTGAATTTGATATTCAGTGGCAGCAGATTATCATATTTACAGGTATAACATCATACGTTTTCTAAATCTAAGAAGACTGGAGCATTGATATTTTGAAAAGTGGTGGAGGTGTATGGTGAGATTGAGGGGATAGGTAGCAAAGGAAAAATCGGGGAGTCAGTGTGTAATGTGGACAAATACATTGATGAAGTGGTGAACAATTTAAAAACTGCATGATCAGGTATGGTAAGCAGTATTTGTCCTACTTATCAGAAAGCAAAGAAAGCTTGATTTGGGCTTTTTTTGTCTTTTCATTTTCTGAATCAGTTTGATTCTTGGAAGCGAAATGGTAATTGGAAGAATTCAATATTATCCAAGAAGACAATAGCCTCTCATTTTTCTTGTTCCACCAAGTGCTCCTGAGCTGGGGGTCAGAAAGGGTCAGAAGAAGCAGAAATGGCTGCATGATCTTAAGGTTACTATTCTCTAGGAAATTCTCATTAGGTATCCATAACGTACTCATAAATGTTATATATTGCTTCCTGAATCTTTTTGGATAGTTGTGAGTATTAGGGTCCCATATTAACATATGTACATACTAACATATTAACAGATGTCCCATACGTACATCTGATATTCAGACTGTATAACAGTAATGGCCAATTTTATTCATTGATGTAACCACCCCACAAAGCTGCCTTGTCTTCACAGCATTTTAACTAGGTTAGTTGCCAAGCATGCAACACATCTTTTCTCCTTAAAGGGAAGATAAGGCTACTAAAAATGAGTGCTTAATATCCCTCCTCCTCTGTATTGGTTCTTTGTGATAATTTCAGAGTGACCTTACCTGCCTGACAAAGCATATAGGTGTTACATGTCATACTCTTCAGTATAACTCAACTTCTCCATGGATAATAGGTGTGAATCTGTGCATGGTTCTTAATTTCTGATGTGTGGTTATTATTAGAATTGAGGATCTTTCAAATGCTCTAAAGAATTATAAGACTTCCTGTAACTATTCAACTCATATAATAAAATAGATTGTTTCTGGTTGCAGATCGTAAGATTTTTTAAATTTAGTTCTGTTTTTATGGATTAGAACATGCCTTTTCTGAAGTAGTTCTTCACATGTACAGTTTTCTGGGTGGACTACCTAAGGCAGTAGAACTGGCCTAGTAGCAGTGGCAATGGCCATGCTGCCTACTCTGGCCATCCGTTTACTAAAGGAACGTGATTTTCAAGTGATGTGGCAGTTGGGAGTGTTGCTGCTGCTGGCATATGGGTTGGGAATGGAGAAGATGGAGGGTAGTTACTACTGAGGGGAGAAAAAGTAAGGCTTTCCCAAAGATCAGCAGCAGTTACTGCTCTCACCTCCTAGAAGTAGCATACTCCCTCCTGCCTAAATTTTCCATCACAGACCTGCCAGGACAGCTTTATGCTTTCCATCGTTGTGAGAAGAGTGGCTTCAGACCTGCCACCCCACCCCGCCTTGTCTGTACGCAAGTGTAGACTTGTACAGGAGATTGTGTGGGAGAATAGGAGAGTTAGCTTCAGAACAAAACATCCAGTATACCACAAGTCAGCAAACATTTAGAGAGAAAGGAGATTGCCACCTTTGCTTTGGTCTCCAGAAAACTTGACTGGATCATTTTCATGGACAGACTGTGTTTTCTAATGTGTTAGAGACCCAGGGTAAACCCCTTCTTTATTCTTGCTGGTTGAAGCTGGTGGTTGAGCAGTCAAGCTTTCTGTGGAGCAATTAATCTCCAGGAACCATTGACTAGCACATAACCCAAGTCAGACTGTAACACTACTATATCACCACTCTCTTCCTAATTCTTTTATGTGTGTCATATAGCTGTCAGCATGATACCTTTGTGCTAGTTTTGGATGGGAGGTGTCGGAAGGACACGGAGTGTGTCTTTGTCTTTCAGAGGGTAATTTCCCAAACTAGTGTATATTGAAATTAAAATTTTAAATCTGAATTCTTATTAGGAACTTGTACTTGGACGTGACTTGCAGCTGTTTTTTGTAAGACAAACATTTGTAAGACAAACAGTTACTTATATGGAATTTACTAATTAAATATTCCCATAAATCACAGCAAGAAAATTTTTACAGTATGCAGGACAGGATAAATTGAAACTTGCAATTGAATATTGATCTATTGCCAAATAAAAATCTTTTAAATGTAAAGCCTTCACTTAATTTAGACAGAATCAAAAATAACATCAAAAGGCCTTTTACAATTCTCCCAAGACCTTGTCGGGAAACATAATACAATTTTCATGCTGTCCGGTGATGGATTCAGTTAATGGAATAACCCTGTAACCTTTAGTGTTATTATTCATATTCAGGGGTAGTATAAATATCATCTGTCCTTCCCTTGGGCTGTAGAACATTAGGCTAACCTCTTTCTTAAAGGCCCAACATGCTGTGGTTGCTCCCTCTGTCTGACGCATTGATTGTTTTAAAATAACAAGTGTTATTTTAGGCATAGAAGGCTTCTTAACTAGACCTGCAATGTATTAGGGACTGAAAACTGAACTGAAACTTGTGAAATTGAATCTGCACCAGAGATATATCAGACTGAGAGAAAAAAATATTATATATTTACTCAAGGAATTCTCTGTAGCAACTTTCTCTCCTCTAGTGCTTCCTCATGTGACAATTTTTGAATTACAATCGTCATCTTTATTTTGATATAGTAAGCGTTCTGGCTTTTCCATAAAGCTTCCTTGTATTGTAATTCTGCGTTAGAGTCTAGTTTATAAAATCTATGAAGAATTAATATAAATTATAAACCTGCATATCTTTTGATTTACTTGCTTCAGCTTTCATGTTTCACATTTTACATATTTAACAGCGGGTTAAACTGTAAATGAGATTATCCTCTGGATGGAGATCTGAAGTGTACTTGGGTTCTCAGGAGGTCTAGAGGGTTCAGCAGTGTGTGCTATAGCTCCTAGCTGCAGTCTTTGAGCAGAAGGGCTACTAAACACCTGGAGCGTGGCTAGTGACAGGAGTGTTCAGCTAGGAGGTCTCACAAAATGCTGTGATAAACATCTGCAGAAATGAACCACGGACTTTTTTTTTTTTTTAATGAAATAGTCCACCATCACTATATTATCCTTTCAAAAATGCCAAGGCAAGTATACCCAATTCAGCTTTAATGGAGGTAAGCAAATCTGCCCTTCCTTATGCACAGCTGCCAGACTGGCTTATGTGTATTCATGCAGCTATAATGGAGCAGGAAGAGAAAGGCATGGGAATTAGGCAAAATGATGAGCTTGTGCTAAGCCAAGGGAAAGCTCTTAGCCATCATGCCCTATTTTGGAAGAAAGGTAAATCAGTCAGAAAAGGCATTAATATCAAGGAGGAATTTTAAAATAAGAGGACAGAACTCGAGAAAGAAAGGCAGAGGACAACAAAAATGTAGGATATGGGGAACAAATAGATATGTAGCACGCTTGTATGGTTATTAAGATGAAGCAAGTAACAGTCTTATAATGATAGTAAGTCTTCCTGAGAATGTTCTGTTTTATACATGCTTAAATGAATGCTTTGATGGTGGATGAAAAGGTATCTGTGTGTTTTTACTTTCACCTAGGCTTCTCACACCACCTAGCAGGTTGCTTAAACCAGAAAATTCTAAGTCTCCTAAGGAAATTGTTGCCATTGAAGGGGGAGGAATGGGAGAAAAGGGGAAGAGGATGATGTGGTGCTTGTTGGGGAAAGGAGGGTGTTTTGGCTGACAGGATGGTTACATAGTCATTTCATTTCCTAAGATCTGTGAAATTTGTGTGAAACCTCTAGCTCCCTCCAGATAAAATATTTACTTATGTGGATCTGTGTCTGAAGATCATTGTATATCAATTTATAAATTTTTTCCTATCTTATTCAAGGAGCTTTCTAAGAAGCATTCTAGGAAAAGATTGGCTTGCATATTGATTCACTGGGCTGATTCATTACTCCTGTTCATGTATAAAAACAGCAGGTTTGAAGCAGGACTCCTCTATGTTTCTTCTGGAACCAGTGAGTATACAGTTGCTAAACAGACAGCACTGCAGTGATGAATGTATTGCTAGATATATAATAGTCACAGCCTTTCAGCACCATCAGGTTTTAATAGCTGCTGGTGCATGTAGTGTATAAAATAAGGTATATGGCTATGGTTCTGTACACATCTCCATACATGCCTGCTGCCTTTTATGCACAGTAAAACAGAGAGGAGATAGGGAAGGTAATGAACTGGTAAGCTGTCTTTTGGGTAGCTAACAGCATGATCTAAAAGAACAAGTTTAGAAGTAGATGCCAGAATAATCTGTGTCTTCATCCTCAGCTGTGTATTCACAATCGACCTCATCCTGAAAGTGGTTGTTATTGCATTCCCAGACCTGTAAAGCATCTGTGGTTGTGTTTAAGATTCTAAGCTGAAGTCAGTAGGATCACTCTCAGGCTTGACAAATCGGACTACTTACAAGATTTACTGGATTGAAAACCAAGGGTTCATTGCTCTGCAAGACTTAACCATCTCTTGTTTTTCATATGTGCCATATAAAATCAACTTGCTGTTGATGTCAGCTAAAATCATCTTTCTGACATTGGACAGTAACATGTTAACTAGCCTGCTCTAGCTCTAGGGGTAAAGCTGGGACGGTTCGGCTCATTTGCAGTCAGGATTGAATTTGTCTCTTTATAGCCCTCAAAATAAAAAAATAAAATTAAAGGGCTATGAGAATTAATTAGCCTGTCCCATCTTTTGAAAGTGCAAAATGTTATCTAAGTGCTACTGTTGTCACTATAACAGTCCTTACCTTTGCAAATAATTGAACGTAATCAAAATGTTAGAACTGTGACCAGCACCATGATAACAGTATTGTATTGGCAGAGAAAATACAAGGGTTGTATGATGACAAGTGTTTCTGTGATGTTCTTCACCATCTCTTCTGAATTCGGTGTCAGCAGCAGAACATACTAAGTGCAGGAGTAGTATCTTTCCCTCTGCATTCCTAACAAAAACATTTATGTGACCAAGGCGGGAAGGAGAGGCTATTACTGTGTATACTCTGGAGTATTCTTGTACAGAGGACTTCAGGAGTGAGCCTTGGGGTCCTAGGAAAATGACCACAGTCTAGAAAGACAGATTATCCTGTTAAAGATTATCCTCATTTAACTTTTCCAGAGACAAACTGCATTTGCCACGACACATTAACAGAGACACATTTTCAAGGAATGTGCTTTGATTTATGAGGCTTTGCTCTGATATCGTTGCTCTGTTAGTTTTCTTTTTGTGCAACTTCAGCTGTGTAACCCAAACTATGAGGAGAAATATTTGAAGAACACAAACTGAAGAAGAATGTGCGAGTTCTTCCCAGTGTCAGGTTTGTGAGGAAATGGGCCTCACCCCCCTTGCAGAAACTTTAAAAACATATCAATGATACAGTATCAGACAAAATTCTCTAAAGGAAGAGGTGGACACAGTGCACCTCTGTCTTGCAGTACTCTTGTTGCCATTTTACAAAGACAGTAGCAGGAGAAAGAAAAAAAAAGAGATCATGCTGAATGCAAAGGAGTGCTAGGTCACAATTTAAAGTTGTTCTTCAGTCCTTGTATGACTAGAAGAAGGGAGCTTGCCTTTGTCAGATTCTGACAAGGGCTGGGATTCACACCCATATTCAATTCCCCATGCATTCTTCATTCCACCTGTCTGAGACTAAGCAGGGAGTGGAAGGAGATTCCACTACTTTTAAAATAATAATTTAAAAATATTATTAAAAATATTTGGAGTGAAAAAGGGGTGAATTTTTTTGTCCTCTTCTAATGTTATGCATCTATACAAGATCCAGGCACAAGGAAATCCTATTGACGAGCTGAGCAGGGCTGTTTGTAGGTGTAGGCAACCACAACCACTCTCTCACTCCCCCTCCTCAAAGGAAGAGGGGGAGAAAACACAATGGACAAGGACTCAAGGGTTGAGATAAGGACAAGAAGGTTGCTCACCAATTACTGTCACGGGCAAAACAGACTTAGCATAGGGAGATTAATATAATTTGCTACTATCACTAGCAGACTAGAGCAGTGAGAAACTAAAAGCAAACTAAAAGCAGTAAAAATCAATTTTGATTAAACTGGTAAAAATTCTTAAATGAGGTCTGAAAGCACCTGTTTTTCTCCCGTTGCCTTTGTAATAAAGGAAAAATGCAAAGCCAAAACTGGTAATGTCCTTGGGTTTGTTTCTAAAGAATATTTGCTAGTTTTGTGTTTGTGTATCAGACTTTAATCCCAATAGGATTAAGGTTTAGAAAAATCTGCTGTTACGGTGTGTCTGGCAAAGGCACGTAATTGTTGGTTAAATGTTACCTTCCTGTCTGCATCGACTCTGTGGTTCTCCTTCTACTCTGGAAGGGCTTGACTTTCAGAAAACGGGTGGAGCAAATGAAGCATTATGAAAATAATGTTCTGAGAAAATGTTTTTCCTTGGTCTTGTAACATTTTAAATAAATTATGGATCAGTTTTCTGTGTTTATTAACTGCATAATGAACAAACAACCACCCAACCCAATAAAAAGTCTGTTGTTTCACTACAGCATATAGTCTCTTTGAAAATTTTGTCAGTACATTTATAATTTTTGTGTATTTAGTCTGTGTAATTTTTGAGGTTCTGAAATTCAGAATCCATGAAATAAAGGGTGTTTTTAAGAAATCTACTCTTTTAATGTTTTATTATTTTCTGATGTTTTATGTATTGTTCCTCTTTGCTGGGTTTGGGCAGAGATTAGAACAAGTTCACCTGTTCATCCAAAATCAGATTAATGGCCATTTTGTGAAACTTTATCTTATATGGGCTATATCAATTACACAAACTCTATCAAAACCCCGCTAATGATTAGGCCTGAAACTGATTTCACATCTGAAGCTGAAATAAATAATCTGTATTGTTTGCATTAGAGATTTTCAGGCATGACTGAATTTTGAAAGGAATGCTACTAAAATATAATTCAAAAGTTCAGATCAGGTGTGCGCTTTAGTTTCAGGTTGCTTTCCGTTCAAGTGCTAGGCAGGTGTTGCATTTATGTTTTATTGTTATTATTATGTTGAAAGACTATCTGAGTTATTTCTGTTCTTAAGTGTACACAATATTGCTTTTTTTAATAGTAAGTCTTAACCATTACAGAGGAAACCATTAAAGGATATTATTCAATTTGCTTGTAACTGCAAGTACTATAATATGCATTTCTGTCCTGCAGTCACTGTTGTGGCTATGCTATTTTATAAAATGATACTGAGTAGGTATATTTAAATTAGGCTGTGTACTAGCTGCACAGGCAGACAGTGGGATAAACAAAAGAATGTTTATTTAGTGTTTCAGGCAGATCTGCTTCTTCATTTCGATTTCTGTTGCCTACTTTGCTTAGAGTATTTTGGCTAGCTAATTTAAAACTAGCTTAGATATGTTGCTCTATCATAGGTGGTAACCCAGGTCAGCCTAGTGATGCAATATGATCTTTTTCCGTGCGAACTGTAAGATCAGAAGTTCCCTGAAGGTTATGTTTATATACTGAAAAAGAATGTTGCACATCTGAAACTACACAAAGAAACCCTTTGTGGTGGTTTTACCCAGCTAAACAGCCAAACTCCACCACAACCGCTCTCTGACTCCCCCTCCTCAAAGGATCAGGGGGAGAAAATACAATGGACAAGGGCTCAAGGGTTGAGATAAGGACAAGGAGGCTGCTCACTGATTACCGTCATGGGCAAAACAGACTCAACATAGGGAGATTAATATAATTTATTGCTATCACTAGCGGAATAGAGCAGTGAGAAACCAAAAGCAAACTAAAAACACCTTCCCCCCACCCACCCTCTTCTACCTCCTCCCCCCGAGCAGTGCAGGGGAACGGGGAATGGGGGCTGCGGTCAGCCCATNGGTCCATCCTTCAGGAGCAAACTGCTCCAGCACGGGTCCCCCATGGGTGGCAGCTCCCACCGGATCACCTGCTCCTGCGTGGGCTCCTCTCCACAGGCTACAGGTCCGGCCCGGAGCCTGCTCCTGCGGGGGCTCTCCATGGGCTGCAGCCTCCTTCAGGCCAGATCCACCTGCTCCTCCGTGGTCTCCTCCACGGGCTGCAGCGTGGAGAGCTGCTCCATGTGGTACCCCACGGGCTGCAGGGGGACAGCCTGCTCCACCATGGGCCTCACCACAGGCCACAGGGGAACTTCTGCTCCGGTGCCTGGAGCACCTCCTGCCCTCCTCCTTCACTGACCTTGGTGTCTGCAGGGCTGTTCCTCACTCCTCTCTCTCCCAGCTGCTGTCGCACAGCAGTTTTTCCCCTTTCTTAAATCTGCTCTTCCAGAGGCACAACCAGCATCGCTAAAGGGCTCAGCTCTGGCCAGCAGTGGGTCCCTTTTGGAGCCGGCTGGAGCTGGCTCTTCTCTGACATGGGGCAGCTTCTGGAATCTTCTCACAAAAGCCACCCCTGTGGCCCCCTCACTACCAAACCTTTACCACGTAAACCCAATACACCCTTATAGCATTCTCAAGTCTTAGATGAAATGAAGATGGGATATGAGTTCTTGTGCCAATTCAGGCACAACAAGGCTCATGCCTATGCTGAAGAACAGTAACCCTTCTTTGCCACTCATTGCATCTCCCTTCATAGATAACGTTTTAACGAAAAATGATTTAGCAGTTATATGATTATGAGATTATGAGGCTGTAATGTCAGAGCTTTCTTTCAGGTCTGATACCATGTGTGTTTAGTCTGTGATTGGTCATGTTAGGCTATAGATCGGCCCCTACAAGTGTAGCAGGGTACAAGATAAGTTCCAAATATATTTACTGCAGTAATTTCCTCTGTCACATTTCTGCCATCTTTGTATTTTTTATCACCTGTTTAATGTGTGTGTGTGTACGTGTTTGAGGTATCCTCCGATTCCTTCTCAAGCCCATCTTAGCTGCCTTGTCTCTACTGTACAGCTACAATGTCATCATGGAAGGTTTTTGTGTTCCAGGTAGGAGTTTAAATGCTAAATTTTTGACATCCATGGTTTAAGGTAGTGACACAGTGACAGGACAGGAGGCAATGAGCACAAAGTGAAACACAGGAGGTTCTGCTTGAACATCAGGAAACACTTTTTTTTACTGGTGAGGATGATGGAGGCCTGGCACAGGCTGCCCAGAGAAGTTGTGGAGTCTCCCTCATTGGAGGTATGTTTGGACGTGGTCTTGGGCAACAGACTCTAGGTGACCCTGCTTGAGCAGGGGGCTCAGACCAGATGGCCTCCAGAGGTCCCTGCCCACCTCAGCTCTTCCATGGTTCTGTAACTCTGTGATATGGCGGTGAGATGACTCTGGTTAAAATATAAGCATCACATCCTAATGTAGCATGAGTGAAAACAGTCAAATGCCCAAACCTTTAGGCTGTAGTAAATTTGTTGTGATTGATGTTTGCACATTTTCAGTCACTGCTCTACAGACAATTAATATAATTGCTTTTGATCTCTTCTTTCTCTATTCACATAAGGGAAGAAAGGAAGAAATTCACCAACCATGCATTGAGTTTGAGAGCTAAGGAGGAAGAAAATGGAAAAACTATGCAGTTCTGTAGTAACACGATTTCAAGGATTTCAGTCACCATGTCTAGAGACTGGGTTTTAATTGCATTTTAGAAAAGCAGATACTTGACTTATACCATAGTGTGTATCAAGAAAACGTCCTCAAGCAGAGTCTCTAGGGGTAGCTTCAGGCGTAGTATGGATAGAGGCACTGCTCAGCTGCATGGGCACTGCTTCTCAGGCCTGGGAAGGGCTTGTGAAATGTTTATAGATGTACAATGTGGGGAAAGATTCATTCTCTCCTTTAGCCAAATGAGTAAATTTTCCCTGGTAACAATTACTTAAAAAAATATATAATAGAATAGTTACCGGCATGTGGATAAAGTATTCTTTTGGAGCAGTAATTCACTGGTGGTAGCATGATCAGTAAAAATGCATGCTAAATGCTTTATCAAATGTTCAAATTTAATTGCTTTTCAGTCTCACCTGAGGTTTTTAATTCTGTAGTGACATGGGTAATCATTGTCTCCAACATATAGATAAATGGAAATGTGGATGTAATAAACACTGCAGTATTGAAAACGTAGCACAAAAGCATGAATTCAAATCTCAAGCTATTCAGATCTTTTCAGCTATTTGCCAGTCTGTGGAAGGTTAGCTTAGTCATTTTATTACGTAGGTTAAGAGTCTGAATATCTGTCATCCTACTAAGTCCAAAATGAAAGTACATCATGTATGATTTTCAGTCTTTTCCTCTCCATTCTGTGAATTACCCTTTTTGTCTTGGTAGTACGGGAGAAAGATTATTATTATTATTATTAAAATTACAAAAGGATATCCCCAGCTTAGCAAGCAACAAGACTCCATATGTCTCCCGAAATTTGACAGTTTTTAAAATAAATAAAAATTGAAAGGTCTACACATTAATTTACATATTACTGATCATAAACAATAGCTGTTTTATGTGTTGTCTTATATATGCAGATAAATCTATTTCTAAGCATGAATGAACCTTGCATCCAGAATCCAAATCTGAGGTCAAATGTCACCTCTCCATCAGTTCACGTGTAGCCTTAAGAGGTATGTGGGTGAGATAATACTGAGGTAACATGATTACATGCTTGCTGAATTACAGTTTATTTTGATGGGGTTATGAACATCTAAATTAAAGAAATAAAGCGTAACAAGGTCTGCCGGACATGGTATTTTATATCAACAGAAAGGGTATGTCATAGGAAACATTGATAAAGAATATGAGCAAACGATATATTGATTCTATCCTGGACATTTATCTAAATGCCACTAGTGAGAGCCATACAAATAACTGGTCTTACGATTTTTGTTGTTTTCACAACACTGGAAAAATATTATTATACCTAGATAGAATAAAGAAGAAAAGATGTTTCATAAATTGAAATGTCAAACAACTATATGTCACATAGAATGTCTTTTTACTCAAATCCAAATATTTTCTATTGAGTTCAACTATTTCTTTTAGAACATATAAAGAATCTTTTTTTTTTTTTCAAAACATGATCTTATTTAGAAAAGGCTTTTTATTACTATCTGAGTTGACTTTTTTCAAGGGAAAATATACTCAGAAACGCTAAAAGTGGTGACAAAGTTTGATATTGCTGAAT
>VXAL01013249.1:75424-116714 GCA_013399475.1 Chauna torquata | reverse complement strand
TTTTTTTTTTTTTTTTTTGAAGAATAATAATACCAGATTCAGCCATTAAAAATACAGAATGAAAATGATGTTCAATAGTATATTTACATGTAGTGGTATTTTAGGGTAAAGTGAAGCCAACACAAATGTCACAATTATTTATTAGGGAACTGCTTGGAAGGGAATACTGCAGTCATAACCACAGGAGTTAGGCACTACCCATGGATTTCTTGCAGAATATGGATTTAACTGAGTGCTACATTACTGGTTCTAGAAAGTACAGTTTGTAACACAGATCAGTGTCACCTTTTTGAAAAACTGCAGGGCTACTCTTTATCTTTTAACTGATCAAATTACTTGGCAAGTCATCTCCAAGTTATCTTACTGTTTTATGATGTCCTGAATACTGTGTTTGGGCTTGCCAAAGACCTGCATGGAGGTCAGTGGCTGTTTCACTGTACGCATTTGAGACTGTGCAACTAGGGTGAGAAAGTGATACATATGTAGGAGAATACATTAAACTTGCTATTTAAATGCAGTCTTTTTCTGCCGGCTTAGCACAATGCTTCTACACCAGTATATTCTGGCGTGCCTACTCAGATAGATTTTGACAATCCTGAGCGAGTTTCTGAGCTGTTCGGTTCCAAGGCAGAACAGGTCTGGAAATAGTAAGCTGTATGAGCTCGTGCAATGCTCTGTTAATTCAGGACTTACAACTCCAGGACGTTGTTATTTCATACCAAATGCTAAAGGCATAAAGAAGGAAGCTTTTGTTGCTTTGTGTAGGCATAGTGTTTGTAACTTCAGTATCTCTTTTAGGTGATTAGTGTGCTATTGCTTTAACTATACTTTATTTTAGTACATCCCATTGTAATCAAAATACATTTGGAAAGGCAATTATTTGTGTTTTTCCTTATTAGCGACATTAGATCTGCTTCTTGAATTTGTGTTCCTTGTACCTATAACCACAGTGTTGTCTGAAAACTACAGTAGCATTGGCTCTTTGCAAACGGTTAGACCCTTGCAGTTCTGTCTCTGGAAATATTTCTGGTTACACTACGTGATTGTTCAGTTTGCTTGCATGAAAGAATGCACCAAAACTGTTTGCTTAGAGATATAGCCATAGCTGTGGATAGTCTTCACCGGTTGGGATTTGGGTACTAAGACATTTAAGTGCTTCCATTTCCCCAAACTGGTAACTTTGTTTTAATTGAATATGAGTGAGGGCTGATGAGCAATTCTATTACAGCTGCTTTTCTCTAGGCAGTCACTGTTTTCACGAAAGCCTACAGACTTCTTACCATGAAACATAGGACAAGAGTGAGGATTAAAACAGTCATTTGCTTTTTTTCTTTTCTTTTTTTTTTTTTAATACAGAAACAAATGCCTGTCCAAGACTTCCAGACTTTTCAAAAGACTTCCAACGCCTTTCAAAAACTGTTTTCCTTTACAGTTCCTTAAGTGAAAATGTCTTTCATTTTCAAAGACTTTAAATACCAGTCATTCCCATGAAGCACCATTGTGCCAGAGCACTCTTACGTGTAGTAAGACTAAGTAAAGGCTGAAGTGAAGCAATCATATAGTTCATTGCTATAGTGTTTCACTAGAATAGTGGGTATCAGCAGTTTCAAACCTTAGGTAGTCAGGCAGGCAAACAAGGGATCGAATCTCATGAGAGTCTTTTTTGATGTTTTTTCATCTCAAACCTTTTATATAACTCCACAGGTAGCCTTGGGGTGTGTGTGTGTGTGTGTGCTAGTCAAACATGGATTCTCATGAAATAACATCATTAGTGCTAAGTTTTTATTTTCAAGAGCCACTTCTATATCTTCCTGATGTTGGTCCTTAATCCAGATACAAGGTAATAAGAGGGATTTTTATTTTTAAACTCTTTAAAGTCATTCTGAAGATATACCAGTAGTTTACTGTGTTTAACATTGTGATTAATATTAAGTGTTCAAGAAGTACTATAAAGTCTTAATGAATACATTTGCATAATGCTGTGGGATATGTACTGACCTCTGTTGGTTGCTGACATACACTTGAACTTGGGAGGATTAATAATGCAGCTCCCTCTGCTCCATTGACATCTCTGCTCTGAATCTCAAAGGAGGCTGCTTTTTCTGTAGTAGGCAGGGTTATTCATAACCTAGATATATTGAACAGCCATATATTCTCAACCCAAACCGTAGCTTATTAACCAACCATACTGCTCAGGAATTTTAACTAAAATATTAATATAGTATGCTATTTGCTTAGAACAATTCATGTCACCACAATTGAGAAGCTTCAATTACTGCATCATAAATTATGATTTTGAATAGATTATTGCACACCACATCAATCTGACTGTTGTCATGCAGGATGTTGTCATCTTCTCAGTGATTTTTTTTTTTGTCCTGATAAAGAGGCTTAAAGTTTCAAAGCATGGTATATTAAACGTTGGCTTCCTTTTACGCCCTTACATCAGATAGTGTGAAATCTGACACTTCAGAGGAACTTCAGGCTCTTGAAGACACTACCACCTATTCCTCACTGAAAATGTCCTAAGACTGAAAAGGTTATTATAGTGTAGGTTATATATAATAAATATATAATATGCATTCACAGTGGAATTTCATATTATTATTTAAAGCACAGCTTTAAACATAAACATATGCAAATAATACTAATGTCGTGGATAGCACTACTGAGCAATAGTCTCTGGAGTGTGAAAAGGGCAGTTTCTTTAATGACACTTGTATTGCAGAGTGTTGCAAGAATCTAGAGAACAAGTAGAGAAAAAAAGTCTCAAAACAAATCTCTCACTCAGGAGGTAAGAGATTAAGTAAACAGATAGTTCATGTGAGTCTATGAACATTTCCTCCTATTCCTATGGGAAAACCCAAGAAAAATATTGTAATAATACTATCTCTTGACTTGTAGACTTATTGTATTGATGTTCCCCCAGTCACAGACAGAGCAGCTACAGTGTATGATCCAGGTACTGTTGCCCATGTAATGTTATAAATAGGGATAAATCTTGCAGGCACTAACTCTAAGGGTGAATTAATGAGGGGAAGTATCAGTATAAATATTCTAGTACGTCAGATGATATTATTTTGACACACTGCTTGCTTATTTTGAAGAATGATTATCTTGTGTTCTTCAGAATTCATTTCTCCTCTCAATGATTATACTGTCTATGATCTGCATAGCAATATGCTGCAGCCTTGCTGAGATTTCTAGCTCTACTGTGAGATGTAAAATTAGGTCTTGAGCACTTGTGGTCATAAGAGATTCCTAGGTATTTCTTTTAAGAGAGAAGAGGGGTAAACTCCTAGAGTGGTCACTATGCTAGCCATGGTCTAGTCTGGGTAATTCATTACAGCTTTGTTATCTAAAAAGAAAAAAGAATGGCAATATTATCTGTCCCAATACTGTCATAAAATTAGTCATCTTCTCTGTAACAAACACATTTTCACTAAGTATAACTAACTCAGTGGTTAGTGAGAAATTATCTGTCCCTATAATCTATTCATAAAAACCTGACATACTGCAGTGGCAGTGCAATTTAAGTTATAAAATAACACATTTATGTTAACAGATTGAGGTGGGCTTTTTTGGAACATCCTCATAACTCTGATTTGGGAATCTAGACCAAAAATTGAGATTGTTACTTGTAAAGTAAAGTTAAGTGTTGCTGTATGATTTGATGGAGTGGGGAGTAGAGAGGAGGGTTGATATTCAATTAGTTGTATTGAAACACACTGGAAGTACTTCTCAGTCAGAGTTTTTTCAAAGATTAAATCCCAGTTGTAAAATATGCATGCTTTCCATTCTTTTTTCTGTTGTTTTTGTTTGTTTGTTTGTTTTTGTTTTGTCTCAACATTTAGTTATGAACATACTCCAAAGAATTCTTAAGCCCCCAAGTTATGCACAAAGATTCTGCAATGATAACAAGCAGCTATGACAAAATATAGATTTCCCCAGCGTGCTTTGGTGTTAAGAGGCTGAAGGGATTAGGATTTTTTAGTTATCTGTTGGAAAGAGAAGTGACATCATCAGATCAGCATGCTGACTCTTAAAACTATTTTGTACCTAAATTTTGTACCATCAGTATGGTTTGGACCATGTTAAAACAATCCAGAAGTTGCTCCCAAAGAGAAACAGTGTTATGAACTCCTGCATTCCTGACCACTTTTGCAGGAAGGCTCTATTCCTTTGCATATCCCTTCCCTTGGGGCCTGCCAGTTCTTGGGGGGAGGGAGTTCCTGTCTGCCTGCTAAGTCTCTGCTGCTCTTTGCTCTCTAGTTCATGTACTTTAAAATATTTTATTGTGTCAGGGACCCTAGGTCAAGAATCTTGCCATGAGTTCCCTTAGGGGAGATATTGTTTGAATTTTTTTTTTTTTAAATCTATTTTCCTTGCAAAGGCACCTAAAAAGTATTAGAAGAGTGGAAGAGCTAGAAAATGGTATAGCTAGATCATCAGTTAAGCTCTTGTTCATCACTTTATAATTCCAGAGGGACATAATGAAACCCCAGTTACTATCCTTGAAGCTGCAACATCCTTAGTTTCCAGGCACATGCTCCTTTTTCTGTTTGTTTAAGAAGTAGCCATTGAAAAAGTAGGAGCCTCTTCATGTATTAGTTCTGCTCTGTGCAGACTGTCTAGTCCTGGGGGATATGCTGCCAGTGGACATGTCTACTCCCTGGTCAGAACTCCCAGCAGTAAAGCTGGCATTTGGCCTGCAGGAATAGCTTACTATGGATTGTCTGCCTCCTGGGAAAAGCTTTATGAATTATGTCATTTGGCATCTGAAGTATATCTTTGGGAATACCCTCTCTGTGACTTTCAGAATTTGTTCTGGATATTCACTCTGGACTTGTCTTTCAGCAGAGTGCTTATAATTCACCCCAAATCATCCAGTGTCAGAGCCACTTACTGTAGTTGCAAACTCATGCAAAACTATCAACCCATGAAGGAAGAGTTGAGACCTGGTGATTGAGTGTTTCAGCCTTGGAGTTGAGGAAGCAAGCACACTAGTTAACACTTTAAGGATTGTTGCTTATTGTCCCCATCATTCATCTGAAATGAGTCTCTGCCTACACTATATTATGATATCAATTATAAATCTGTGCTTGGCATTTGTAATTAAAGTATTTTTATTTATTTATTTCTGTTAGGACCTGTGTTATGAATCTGTTGAATGTCTGTAGGGAAATGAAGCATTATGTTTTCAGGTATGAGGGTATTCTGTCAGGCTTTTGCTGTGATTTATTAGAGCATTTGAGCTGTCCCATCATTCAGCCAAACCTTTAAGCACATACCTGAATTCATTCATTTAAGAATGCATTAAGGTTAAGAATTTGCCCAAGTGCTTTCGTGAATTAATATCTTCATTTATAAAGTACAGGCTTGGCTTCTGGTAGGGGATTTCGGTTATTAATAGTAATAATAATAGTATAATATTTTGAAAACCCAAAGAGGTTGTGTTTTGATTAGGCTAACTCTTATAAACAGAAGAAAAGAGTTTCTGCCCCGCTCTAGGCATCTTTAATATATAGGGCAAATAAAAAGCAGGAGGAAAAATAGTAGTATCTGTACTGCATTATCAAGAAACTGCCATTCAAATAATTTTAGTAACCTATAAAAATCACAAAAGAAGCATACATAGAAACAGAAACGACCCCTTGCCTTCACAGTCTTCAGCCCCAAACCATCCATTCATTTTCCCTGAATGCTATCATGTCCTTAAAAAGCAGTGTGCTCCTTTTCCTTCAATTAACAGCCAGCTAAAAGATTCAAGTCCCTCTAAGAAAGAAGAGACCTGTCTTTGACATCCTTTGTCAGATTTCCTGTAATTGGAAAATCTGGAATGGCTCTGCTCATAGGAGCTAAATGTTAAAATCCAAATTCAGTCTTTAGCCTATTAAAACACATCTCATTTTCTGTTCCCTCAAGCAGCATTGTCAAAATTCAGTCCCCAGGTGCCTGGATAGAAGGAAGTTACAGCTGGTGTCTGTCCTGCTCTTTACATTGATGTTTGTATTTGTCCATCTGACTGCATGCCACCTGCTGCAAGCGCGAAGGGTGGGATCCCCCGCTTCTGAGCAACCTCTTTCTGCCAGCAGAAGGTTATTCGATTAGACAATCACCCTTCTTAATGCTGGATGGGATGATGTAAACCACCTGCAGTTGCTCTCCCTCCCTTTCCACCTGCTGGGGACAGCAGCCCCTTCTGTCCCTGGAGAGGTGGGGAAGGTTTTCAATCTGTTCTCTTTTCACATTAGCTTCTGAGGACAGTTATTGGAGTTTGACATTTGTTTTGCCTTCTAACTGGGGCTATATTCAGTACAGATACTTTATTGCAATATCTGATAAGCATTTGATAATATCTTAACATTTCATCACCCTTACCTATACTGGGCTGAATTTTTTCTCCTGCTTGCTCCCAAACAGCTATAAGAAATTTCATATGCATTTAGGCATTAAAGTAGGGTCAGTAAGGGAGGGGTCAGGATTCTTAAGTGCAATAGCACTGCGAGACTCTCCCTACAGTTTTGAATTTTGAAATTATAATTTTGTGGGGTTTTTTTAGCTTTTTTTTTTTTTTCCCCTCAGAAAGGTTTCTTTGTATAGTTGGTTTTACTATAGTTACTCCTGTTTATGGAAAGAGAAGCAGTGTTCATTACTGTGGTTACTCTAGCTTCACCAGCAGGTGCTTTTTTCTGTCTGGTTTTTAATTAACTGGATGTGTGACCTTGTGGCTTTTCAGAGTCTTTCCTGCACTTTACATGAGAGATCTTATTTTGTGGGGCGGAAAACAAACGAAAAACAAAAGAGATGCAGAACATCACCTGTTTCTTATAACAAACATATACACTCCTTTGTACCAGTTCTTAAAACTTTGTAAATTCATCAATTTGCAAAAATGTAGTGTGTCAAGCAACCATCTTCTCCAGCATTGATTTTAATAAAGTATAGTGGCAACTCTTATATCTATCTCAGATTGGATATTTTCATGAAATATATGATATTTATGGTATCTTGAAATCTTTACATGAATCTGGAAAATTGTCCTCTAAGCATGGTTATCAGAACAAAATTAAATTTCATTCAGCTCTCATAAGTCCCTGAAACCCTACTGAAACCAAGTGCCATAGTATTGAATTTGAAGTAATTCCATTCTGGTTTTAAGTGCACCGAAGACAAGATTGAGTCTGTCAGATCTTATTTTAGGTGAAGGGCATAACTCATTATTTTCCTACTCCAGTAGTGCTAATCTTTCATATATTTTTTTTTCTTGACATAGTCTTCTAGCCTCTCAAATATGTCATTTATTTAGGCCCTGTTGTGACTGGAAAACTCTTCAGTCATTCTGTTAAGTAAACTTTATTAATGTTGTGCTATTTTTAAAAACTGGTTTTTCCATTTTAACAGGAAGTAGAAACAAGCACTCTGACAACCTGGATTAGAGCCGTGTTCGTTGCTTTCCGATAATTTGCTGTCTTTTTTATCTCCAAAGTATTCAACAATCTTATACCTGAATGTGACTACTTAAAGACTGTTTTACAAACAATACACAATTTTCTGAAATAATAGAAGATGTAGTTCCAGAAAGAAGGAGATTGTTTAGTTTTTCTCTCTCCTCTTGCATAGGAGGGAGAGTCCACAAGATTTCAGTTTCCTAATTATCTTTTTTTTTTTCAATAAACATTTTCTTATACTTTTAATTGTAAGATTCATTAGTTTTTCAGGCCTGTCAATATTCACTAAAATTTTGCAGTGACTCAGCACCTTCTGCATAGAATACAGTAAAAACAGAGGTCACATAGTTTTGATATTTGTGGATATGTGATGACAAACTTACAGGACTGTATCCCCATTTGCAGAGTATGTTGCCTCTTACTGTGGACCACACAGTATCTCAGTGCTTTGGAATAAAGCAGCCTGATGAACAATTAATGTGCAATTGCTGCAACATTTGAGATTCTTCTATTAAAGCAGATGTGCCAGGTTAGAAGGCAAATTCTATTAGGGCAAAGGTAAGTTCTTGTTGACGTGTCATTTATGGTGCCCTATACCACTATTTATGTATTTATCTATCTGTCTGTCTATCTGTCTATCTATTTATTTAAAGTTGCAGAAGGATAATTTCAAAATATTAACATCAAATCAATTTAATGATACCAAAGTGAGCTTAACTGCCAGTAAAACCAACTGTAGAACCTCACGCAATAATTTAAATGTGGGAAGATTTTCATTTCCTCTTCAGTTGGAACTAATTCTTAATATTATGAATGACTTGTTGAATAATTACAGGATTATCCTGACCTTTATGCAAATTTAAATCCATGGCAAAAGATGTCTATACCCCTAATATCACTCTAACTGGTGCCTTCTTTGAATCTGGAATGCATCAAGTATTTCTCTAAATGGGCTTGAATTAATTTTAATTCTTGATCTACTCAGGAACTAGTACCAAATAACAAGACAGTCAGTATCACAGTGTGTGATATTGTGTGTTAATGTGTGATTACAATCAATGTAGAAAACACTGCATGAAATGAATTTCCAGGTGTGTTGCTCATCTGTTTCCAGTTACAGTATTGCAAAGAAGTATAGGGGGCTAAGTAAAGTGTGTAGTAAAAACAAAACAAAAAAGCCCCTTCCTACATAGTCAGGCTTATGCTGGGTACCCTACTAAAAGTACCTGGTAACAGCCATTTCTTTGGAGAAGAGATAGAATTAAAAGATAAATGTCTTTGAAAAAAAAAAAAAAAGTGCATTACTGTATATGAAATCTCTGTAAGAATGACTGAGATGCAGTTCTATGACTTCCAGGCGATTATAACATATTAGAGGACAAATAGATTCTGTTACACTGTGGAGCTGTCTCACTGCAATGAAATGCAGTACATCTTCAAGACCAATCTTTACTAATAAGAACAGAATAAGTAACTGTCTCAGAACTAATTAATCTCCAGATATTCTAAATCATACAAGTAACTTCTGGGGGGTAATAAATGTTTAAAAGTGGTTCGTGTCTTATTCAAGAAGCGCTTGTAAATAGTGTTTTGACAGGTGAAATTTTGCTATAGTCCCAAGTATAGATGTGCACAGGAAAATATATTTAGAAAATAGTCTGCATTTAAAAGTGTACCTTCTGGTTACAANTACTTCAATAACCATATACTTTGCAGGCCAAAGCAGAGTCCGTGCTGTATTAGGTATTCTGTAGAAGGCATTTCTTCCTTTATGATATGACAGTTTGTACCTCATGACATCTAAACTGAGTTTAAATGTGTTAAATATGAATGTCTAGTAGTTAAAATCATGATTAGATGAAGGAAAGCTGTATTTGATAGCCTTCTTCAAAGCAGACAGTTTTCACCCAAAGTTAGCGGTCAGATGCATTTACCTCTGAGTGCCTCAGTACCCATTTGTAAGGTCATAATTGTTATCCTTATCCTTGTAAGGAAAAATCACATTAGTACATATGATGGTAGCAAGGCTCATATAACAAACTATGGGATATGAGGTAGGTGATCTGCATTCACAAAGATACAAGCTTTACTGTACTTTACTGTACTCTCAAGAATAATATGGCCAGTGTTCTGCCAGTGAGTATACTGATATATTTATGAGATGTAATTTTTTTACTGAGGAGAAGAGATTAAGGAGAAGCTGTTCTTACAATTACCGATTTACGGGACATCTGGAAGGTTCAAGAAACAAATATGAGAATTCCTTTGAAATATATTCTTGTCAAAAAAATGACGTTTCCTTTAAATATTTTGTTACAGGTGGAATTAATGCTGGTAAAAAGCAAAACACTTATTAAAGCTTCTCAAAAGTTTCTAGTAAAAGTATTTGTCTTTAGAGAAGTTCAAAGTTAAGAGAAATGAAGAAGATCTGGTGTATAAAAACAGGACATGAGTGTGGATTTTTCCCCCTATGAAAATCTGAAATTTTCTCAGGAATACTTTTGAGAAAATAAAATTTTAGAAATTAAACTCAGAAGTTTAAAAAATTGTCTGAATTCACAGGGAAGTTTCTAGGATAGTTCTCCTTAGTTTTACATATTTTTGAAAAAGTATATAAGATTTTGTAAATAATTACCCAGTGGTGATCAGTCTGTCTGCCTTGCTTATCATAACAATAATGCTGCTTCTAACTTTGTTACACCCGGGGTACTTAGCAAACACGGTAAAGACATTTTTCATGTAAGTAAACTGAGGCAGAAAAGAAGATATTTAAACAGGTTATTCAATAAGCCAGTTGCAGACTATAGGAATAGAATTAATATCTCTACACTGGAGAAGAAGAGTAAGGACCAGGACATTAGGAAGTGTTCTCAGCTAGATTTAAAACTTCCTTTGGCTCTCTGGGCATACCGAAGTTAAATATTTTTCTTGTCAGTACTTACAGTGGTAGTAAATGCTAGATAAATGTATACAGAAAGCAAAGTACAGCCATTTCTTCAGGTAAAGAATGATTACCTAGAGAGGCTTGGACAAATGAAAAGATGTGATGAGAGAAACGAATGTAAAGACTCAAAAGCTGAAAATCAGTGAACTCCTGTGAGCACAAATGCATTCATACACAACTTGTCATTCAAAACCATCACACACAGATCTTTCTACTGTTAACTTTTCATTTATTATTTTGCCAGTCTTCCAGAATATCATAAAATCAGCAGTTCTGCTAAATTTCTTCAGTAGTTGTTGAAATGCTTTAACACTACTGCATAAGAGAAAAGAAAATAGAAAGAACTGGCTGAAGAGCAGGAGAGAGAAAAATGAAATGAGGAGAGCAAGAGGGAAATATTGTTAAGGTAGTGCTAACCAGAAAGACCTAGAAGCTAATAAAATGATGAAAACCCAGAATCAAGGTCAGAATCTGTAAAGCGTAAAAAGTTGTGTATTTTTTACCTCTCTTGGTCATGGTTTTCATCGCGGTATAGTAGCCTAACAATTCACCAAACTGACAGATGCCAAGAGAGGTGATAATTCACACCCCTTATCACCCAATATCATTCATTTTTTTAAGTTGTGATAAGGGGAAATGTGCTGTTTCTTCTGGATTAAGTCCACCGATCTCTGTTTAATGCAGTGAGATTTATTTCCGAGCAAGTTTAAAATGAGGAAATAAAGATTCAAAACATCGGAAAAGAGGGAGGAAATAAAACTTCTCCAAACCAAATGACAGCACAAGTATTTTGTCTCGAAAAGTATGAATGCAAAAAGATGTTGGTGGGAAAGAGAAATGCAGAATTGTATAAAAAGTGAAGATGAAGGAGAAAGGTGGATAAGTGTAAGGCAGCTTGGAGATGAAAAATACTATATGCAACTATTGACAAGAAATGCCTGAAAAAAAAATTGTTGCAGTAGAATAAGTCGTAACACTTTTTTTGTCTTTGTTTCAAGACAGAATGTAGCTTGAAAAAGGACTGTTTTCAGATCACACTACGTAGTACACATCACATTTTCAGCTGGACTGGTGCAGTTGGTGTCTGATAACAGGACACCATAATTACATCTCTGAGGTAACACTGAGGTGATTTTTACTTCTTAAATAGTATTGTAGAAGAAGGTTGCACTATCTTAAAGAACTTAAGATTCCAATTCATTCTCAGTCTGATGCATAAAATCCTGTGAAGGTGTACAGTTACTGGCAAACCATCCTCTGGAAATTTCCACTCGAAGGAAATATGACCTCTTGAAGGACTCTTTAGAAATCTTCCTTCAATACTAGAAATTGATAACACTGGTCAACTCTACTTTCAAGACAAGAATTTTCCCAGTTGAAATAAGGAGAAGAAAACAGAGTTAGCCTTGCTGTCAGTGGCAATTGCTGAATTAGGTCAAGTATATTATTAAGCCCATTGCAGTAGTACAAGGGCTCATCTTCCCAGCACTTATGGAATATTAATATAGATGAGTTTAGAAAATGAGAAAATTATATTTGGAGCAAGCTTTTATTTGGCATTTACATCTGTACAACATAATGCTGTATTTTTACAGAAGTAAACTAGACGAATTATAGTGCTTTTAGTTTTTAAAATGTGGTCAAGATAAGTAGGAGTCCTCATGGAGATCCTAATGGGCCTGCTGTGCACTCAGAGCCTGGAAGTGCAGCCTGAAGGATGAGCCCTTACGTAGTTTCCAGAGCATACAGAGCCCAGCAAGCCCAGAGATTTCTGGCCAGGTAGCACATGGACACTCAAGGGCAGGCTCGCCACTGCTGTGAGTTTGGAACAAAGGTGGTGGAGCATTTTGTGCTTAAGCTTCCTGTGGAAATTGCTCCTTCGCAGCAGGACAGACATAAAATATGGGTCACGTCTGTAACTCATATAAGCCAGTGTGCATCAGTGGAAATGTGCTTTACTGGAATTAGACTTCAAAGGGAGATGTCAGCTGTATGGATCACAAAGACCTCTCTTCTGCATGAGAATTTATATTTATTTGTATTTATATTTACATTTACATTTATATTTATTTAATATTATTTATATATAAAAATCAGTATTCTGCAATTTAGGTTGAAGGGTAAGTTTGTTGCTAATGAAATGCTAAAGATATCTATGACACTGCAGCAGAGAAGTATATGGCCAACAGCGTTTAGCTTTAAACTGGTAAATCTCAGTTTTGATTTACACTTGCACCACTCAAAATGGCAGAATCAATTTGTTTGAAAATTGGTAAAACAAATTTGCTGTGGGCTATGACCTTATATGCCAGGCTTCAGTCCAGAATATTTTTTTTATGTTTGAATTATAAATCTCTGAAAAGCAGTTTTTATTACAGAAGTACTGACATAGCCTTAACTGTAATGGTGTGGCTATAATTTTGTTAAACAGGTAGATATATGTATTGCCAGCTGTTAAGTAATATTTCTCAACTAGTAAATGTTGAACAGAGAAGCTGAAGAGAAAAACTGCAGTGACAAAAAAAAATCAGTAATTGAAGTGAAGAAATAATAAAAGGGCAAAAAGCTACTATAGGAATGACACAGGATGAAAATTATTTGGACAGCTGATATTGTTAAGCACGTAAGTGGAGGTAACCATACATGGACATTTATGGGGTATATGTTGTGTTTACTGTGTACTTCAAGACTCAGTTTTATACAATAGCACTCTACTTTTGTAATGTATAATATAAGATTACGCTGTTATAGAAGGCAATATAAGCAATTATTGTGGCTAACTACATGACTTAAAACAGAAATTGAGTGCAATTTTATTATGTACTACACTATATCTGCACTTGAAAAAAGTATTCTGCCTTTTTTTGTGGATGAAACATAGGAAGTGCAGGTTTACCCATGTAGCATAAAGATTCAAAAATATCTGATCCTGAATTATTTTTTAAAGGCAAATACTCATTCTCACCTGTGGAACATTCTCTTAAGATTCGTAGTTTTTATTGGATGTCATTTAGTTCAGATTTGAACAGAGTGAGTACAGCTTAAATATGTGTTCCATTCATGTTTTTATTCAATAACTTTCTTCCGTTTTAAGCTTAATTAATTAAAAAATCTTGCATAATTAAAAAATATTTGTGGCTAACGTTCCTAGCAAGTGCGCATAATTACTTAATAAAGATGTACCTTTATGATAATCAGATAAATTCTCCACAAATATTCCTAAGAGCTGATGTCAGTAAGTTCTTATGTTGACATAAAAAGAACCCAGTTAAATTATATCTTACTTCAGTGGGACTACACTTGAAGTGAAATATAAAAGGATGAGATTCTTTAAAAGTCTAGGAAATAAGTAGTGAGATAGTTCTCTTTACTGATTTTAATCAAAGCCGTAAGCTGGTAAGCATTCCAAGGTCATGATTTATTGAGTGGCATTTGTTACCAGAAAATATAGAATGGCGGTGTCTCATTTTGATGCAGGGAAGGACAACATTTTAGGGGCAAACTTTCTATCACTGGAAATCTAAGACTTAATAAATTAACATATTTTGTGATTTGTCACCTCTTCAAAATACTGGAAGATGGTGAAGGATGAGAGACAGGCAGCAGCTGTGGCTGTGGTGACAGCTTTTTGTATTAGCCACACTCCTGTTTAGCATGTAGTGTAGCAGAAGCACAAGCTTGTCTTGAGGAGAAGCTCCGTATTTTTCCTAGATATACAATAATTAATATGAAAATTTGGTAAAAATGGTTTGCATTTCAACCTGAGTCCAGGTTCTTTTCTAAACCATCTTTATCCAAAGTGGGTTAGCTTTTATATATTAAAGTCTAGTGGTCTAACATCTCTGTACATTTGAAGAATTTGGACTTCTTAGGGATGTATAAACAAGAAACATACTGGAGGAACAGTATGACTATTCACAACAAGCTAACATTTATTTTCAAGACACTCTCTTAGTTGCTGGATTTCTGCCCTCTCCCAATATCTGCACTTTCCTGATGTTAGCGAGGAGTGGAATTGGAGGGTTTGCCACGGTGAGGATCTGTCTGTGTTTATATTTCTGCATGTGCCTCAGCAAGTTCTGGCACGTCTAGCCTTTAGACCATATCAAATTCTGCTCTTTACATCTTGCCCTTCTTTTTGTGGTGTCCTATAGCAACTTAGCAAAACTGTTTTCATAGCCGCCATGACACCTTTCATCTGCCTTCCGTCTTTCTCTTTAACCATTTCCTGTATTTTCTCTTACATTTCCATGCTCTTCTGGCATCGCTATTGGCTTTGTAGAGCAGAACCAGGGGAATTCTTGAGCTTTTATTGTCCTTAGTGACCACTAAATATTAAAAAAGAGAACTATTCTTACTTCCTAACACCTCATGTTGATAATGCAGCAAGCTAACAAATCTTTCAAATCGCAGCTTTAAGGTTCCATTGGTCTGGGAAGTGAGCATCCTACAACATTTAAGTACAATCTTATAGCATCATCAGCTCCACTGAATTCTCCGCTTGAGGCACTTTGATATGTTCTGTCAGCTCAGCAGCATGTTGTTTGACTTGCTCTTCAGTGCAAATCTAATGGGGATTAATGGCAGCAAACTCAAGAGCACTCAGGGGCTCGTTCACCCTACTTGGACTCTGAGCAGCTCCCTGGAAGGCCAAGGAAAGCACTTCAGCTTAGGTTCATGGTAATGTCTCTGTCAATTCACTAAGTGCCTACTTTAGGGAATTAAAGGACTTGCTAGGCATGAAGATACTTTTAAGTCTTTCTAGTACCTAGTGCACTGAAATTCTGTCACAGTTTTGTCCCTGTGATGCCTCAGTGCAATTGTTCACTCCACTTGCCAGACTGTCCCTCTTTTCTGTGGGTCTGCAAGTTCCATGTCTAGAATCAGTTAGAAAACATGGAAGTTTTATTTCATACCGTATTCGTAGGAGTATAAAGTCAATAAATAGATTTTACTGAAAAATGGTTTGATGTACTATTTCATTGGGGAAAATGGAATTAAAATCATTTTGCATCCATTTGAGTCAAAAGAAAAGCTTATTCTTCCAATTTAGAATGTATCAAGGTGCCTTCTTTCATTTGCATATGTCTTACAAGGAATGTACTTCCGGAGTATTTATTTTTATCTCAGTGTCCCAAGTGGACGGCAAACGCTATATCCCAGAACACAGTGTTCTCCTCTTCCTCCTTCTCCAGTATAGATGCTATACATCTTCAGTTTAAAAAGCCAGAATTGAGTTTTAACTCTCAAGTTCCATCATCGCTACTTGCATAGATGCTCTGCACTAATTGTGTTGGTGCAGAAAAATCTCTCAAAAGTAATTGAAGTTACACATGATGCAGTACGAAAAAGACCCATTGCGTATCTGAGTCTGATAGCTGAATATCTTTATGTGTTTTAATAAAGGAAGGCTTAAATGTTTAAGTAAAACAGAACCAACCTTCTCTAAAAGTTAATTCTTATCCAATACAAACATTGCACTGGTAAAATAAGATTGGATTGCAAGCAATCACTTCTTCCATTGCAAAACAATACTTCTAATGTAGACATTTATTATGGTACTACTTCTCAGAGGATTTTAGTTAATGCATGTTCTTTATGTCTCTGATGTTTCAGAAATCATCCCAAAAATTTCCACACAGATCATAATATGGTAAATGGTATGAGAAGCCTGTTGAAATTGCGTTTTTTTTTTCAATATAGAGGACATATCCGTGTATTTTATCTAGTTTAATGCTTGCTCAAGTGGGCTTTATCTTACGAAGGAATTTAAAATACTTCTATTTGCTTTACGTATGATAAATTATTTTAAAAGTGTCTAGTCTGGAAATCATGAAGAATAGACATGGATTAGTTACTTTTTAGCTAAGTTACATTGAAATACTACTCTCTGTTTATCCATCATATTCAGTAGTGTAATCTGAAGTACTGCCAATTTTTAAGACATTATCAAACACTGTAACTCTGTTTCTGAAGCAAAGATTCCCAATTTTATGTGCTGGAAAATACCATAGCAGTTTACAAATAATCATTGATTCAATTAAATAGCTAGTCTCTCTCTATCTCTTAAAATAAATGTACATTTGTAAGTTTTGCATGCTTCTTCTTCTTGGAAAATGTGCTTTTCATCAAAGCAAAATCCTTTTCATAGAAGCACGTCTCTTCTAAGATTTTTTCTGAAATCCAGGTTGTAGTGTTTTGATCAAAAACAACTGTTTTACTCCCCTACTATATGGGAGACGCAAGATAAGATTCTATTTTCAATTGTTATTAAATATAATTATTAGGTTTTTTTTAAAGAGCCATTTTTATAATGATTCATCAAGTTTTAAGTGGCAGAAAAACATAATATAATAATCTGAACAGCTTCAGTGAGGGCAAACGAGAGATTTTTGACATCAAATATTCTGACACCAAAATATTCCAGAGTCGTTGTAAGGGAGTTTTCACTTAGAAAGTGAAAAACCAACAGATTGTGGGACCTGAAGCTGACATTTGACATTTGGCAAATATCACCTAGTATTCTCACCTTGCCTGTGGGGCAAATCCCTCTGTCTGTCTGTTTCATTCTTCTCCCTCTCTCTGTCTTTGTCTTTCATTTTCCAGAAGGGTATCTAAAAGGCTTTGGTTTCATTTCAGCAAATATTGCCTATTCTTGATACCTCAAGAAGAGTTGTGGTACAAAGAAATATTTCAGGCATTTTAAAATGAAGCAGCACCTTTAAATGTAATTTAAAGTATTAATATTAGCTGATATTAAATAAATTTTACAGAATGCATTTGGAAATTGGGTACATCTTTCCTTTCTTATCTGTTCAATCTACAAAGTTATATGCAAATATATGGAACTGACTTATGGTAATAACTTCATCTTACAAGGGAAGCTGCTGTTGAGTCAAACAGGGACAAACTCTAAAATCTACGTCGTCATAGGAAAGGAAATTGAACAGCTGTCTGAATTACATTGTAGTTCTTCAGTTGATAGGTGGCAGTTCATGGCAGATCATATTTATACAGGAGACCAAGATCATCTATGACTGGCTGATTTCATTTCTCTGCTGTATGACACAGCTTGGCTAGATCATTGTCTATAAGTTGAGGCATCATCTTCGTTGTTCACAGATAAATTATGTTTAGAGATATTTTGGAGAATACTTAAAGTGTGTGAAGGATATCAGTCTACCTTCTAATCTCAGTCCAGGTGATCTGAGAGAAGACTGTGGATGGTACAAATTGTTCTGAGTGCTTTTACAATTCACCATTGTGACTTTTTCAAAGAAAAGTTCTATTTTACTGGATTGCCTGCATGATTTACTGATTTTGTTTAAGCTTAAGAAAGCAAGGAGATGGGTCCACTTTTATAAGAGATGGAAAAGAGATGTAAGAATAATACTGTCTACAGCATCTGCTTATACTATCTGACCAGTGCTGCTGGTTTTCAAGTGGCTCTTCAGTTGCTGAGAGAGGTTTAGCCTTGAAGGATTTTTATGAGTAAAGTTTTGTGGACGTGATTTGATCTGTATGGAAGGATGGAAAGCAGTTCAGCCCTTTTATTGATTCTTGAAGTTTCTTAGGAGCAGCCTTTGACTAGGAAATAGTCAAAATTTAAGCATCTGATAATTTGGTTTTATGTGTACCAAGACTTAATAACTATCCAACCTAATCTCTCACTGGTAAATGAGTCTTGCTTGAACTGATGTGGTGTAGATGCCTGTGCTGAATGTCTTGGTAACAAACTCCAGTGAAAATCACGCAGAAGAGATATGAGAATTTTGTGGAAATCAGAATGGTCTGGGGTTCTGTGAAGAATATAGTTTATTTGTGTGTGTGTGTGTGTGAATGTATGGATTATTCCTTACTTTTTGACTGTGCTGAAATACAGACCTTACTTGTGTACAATTCTCAGAGAATGCAGAAAGCAAAAATCACACCTAAAGGCAAACAGTAGTATGAAATTAGCACAGGTGAAACACCAGTAAAGATTCTAGCAGTTAATTTAATACAAAATGATTAAAATTAGGCCTATTTGAAACAAAGAAATGAATTGAATATGATATTGTGTTTGAACAAAAATATTAAATTATCAGAAAAGATAAAAGAAGTTGATTTTGCTACATCATTCAAAGCCTGTGTCTTACCAGATTTCTAAGAAAGCCCACTTTAGAAAGAGTTTTATGTGAAACATTTTCTGTCAGTTGCCAGAGTTGATAATAGGATGTGTACATGTTATTACAAAAGAATTCATGGTTCATAAGCACTTTACATTTGACATTTCTGGTTGAAGGAGCCCAACTGGCTATAGAATGAATTACATTTTATATCCATCTGGTTGGTGTATGGAGCTGAAATGAAACATGAAGAATTAAAAAATGAACAATTAAACTATGCTTTTTAAATATAGTAGTAAGGAGATAAATCTTGTTTGAAGTGTACAAATAATGTAATTTATCTTGAAATACTGACACATGAATAATTGCAGCTACCCATTTCCCTGGTGAAATAAATTCCACTTGCATATCACACTGTCGTGCTCTGCAACTCAGCTTTTTTCTACCCTTTCACCATCTCACACTAACCAATCCACATCAATGTGCAGAAAAAATTTCCCTTCAAAGCAAGTCATCCACACGAACAGCCTTACTTGAAAGGCTTAGAGGACGATTAGTTCCTCAGGCTATATTCCTATTTAAAAAGGTACAGAGAAGAATATATTATAGTCAGCAGCATGTATGAAATTACAAAATAGTGAATTTGATTTAATCTTGAAACGCAGATTAGGCATTCATATGTGAAAATATACTAACTATATTAATGTATAAACTTAAATTTACTGTTTAAATTGGTATCATATTAAAAAATGATATTTTTCCATTTAAGCCAGAAGCCATGTGCAAACTTCTCTAAGATGCATTTTCGTCTCCATAATATATCTTTATTGATTAATCAAAAGAAAGAAAAAAATCCTTTGAAACTCTCTTTGAACCCTAAAGGGCAGTTCTGCTAGAAAATTGATTGACTGTAAAAGGGTTTTCTAACCATAGTTTTGAATAGGCTCTGTTTACCTTGTTAGCTACAATGGATTTGAACTATTATTTGCACATATTCATATTGCATTTAGCACTAAGAATGCATCAGTTTTTTGTTTTAATTTTTATATTTCTAGAGTCATATAATGATCTAGGTCGGAAAAGACATTCAAAATCATCAAGTCCAACCAGCAACATGACCTACCAAGTCCCATCACTAAACCATGTCCCTTAGTGCTACATCCACACGTCTCTTAAATACCTCCAGGGATGGAGACTCCACCCCTTCCCTGGGCAACCCGTTCCAGTGGTCGACCACCCTTTCCATGAAGAAATTCTTCTTAATATACAATCTAAACCTCCCCTAGTGCCTAGTGCAAGCTGAGACTGTTTCCTCGCATCCTATCACTTGTCACCTGAGAAAAGAGATTGACACCATCCTCGCTGCAAACTCCTTTCAGGTAGTTATAGAGAGCAATGAGGTCTCCCCTTAGCCTCCTCTTCTCCAGACTGAACAACCCCAGTTCCCTCAGTCACTATCACTTCATGAAGCAAGATGGATAGTTGTCAGGTAAAAGAACCAGCAGAACTGAAACAGTAGTACCAAGCAGGAGGATCACGACCACTTAACCAGGATTAGCAGCATCTGACTTAGTCCATCTGATCATACTCTGCTATGCTGCATTCTCCATGTGCCAGTCACCGAGGCCCCATAAAGCACTACACTGGATTGCTGAAATTAGTGGCAATACTATTTTCTATAAAAAGTAAACTAAAGCAATGGTGTTGCATGTCCTATTTCATTGACCCTTGAGAGCAGAGAGACCTTGCAGAGAGACCTTGACAAATTAAGAGGTCTAGGCAATCACCAACCACATGAAGCTGAACAAGAGCAAGTGCTGGATTCTACACCTGGGATGGGGCAACCTTCAATATACATACTGATAGGGGAATGAGAGGCTGGAGAGCAGCCCCATGGAAAGGGATCTGGGTGTTCTGGTTGATGGCAAGTTGAATATAAGTCACCAGTGTGCCCTGGCAGCCAGGAGGGCCAGCCGTACCCTGGGGTGCATCAGGCACGGCATTGCTGGCCGGTCGAGGGAAGGGATTGTCCCGCTCTGCTCTGCACTAGTGCGGCCTCACCTCAAGCACTGTGGGCAGTTTTGGGTGCCACAAGATAAGGACATGAAACTATTAGAGAGTGTCCACAGGAGGGCTACAAAGATGGTGAAGGGTCTAGAGGGCAAGATGTATGAGGAGCAGTTGAAACCATTTGGATTGTTCAGCCCGGAGAAGAGGAGACTGAGGGGAGGCCTCATGGCGGCCTGCAGCTTCCTCACGAGGGGAGCGGAGGGGCAGGGCTGATCTCTTCTCTCTGGTGACAGCGACAGGACCCGAGGGAACGGCACGGAGCTGTGACAGGGGAGGTTCAGGCTGGGTGTTAGGAAAAGGTTCTTCACCAAGAGGGTGGTTGGGCACTGGAGCAGGCTCCCCAGGGCAGTGGTCACAGCACCGAGCCTGCCAGAGTTCAAGAAGCGTTTGGACAATGCTTTCAGACATCTGGTCTGATTTTTGGGTGGTCCTGTGTGGAGCCAGGAGTTGGACTAGATGATCCTTGTGGGTCCCTCACAACTCGAGACATTCTATCATTTTATGAACCTGAGACAGGGATAATTGAATTTCTGTTTTGAAATTAGTTTCATATATTTTTAGGAAAGCCGTACATTAACTTGAAGTACTTGAACATCTCCTCTTGCCCAAGTCGAGAAACAAAAGTTAGCTCATTTAAAAAAAAAAAAAAATCTGAAATTGAAAACATACATTACCATATAATAAAATAATTTGCTGTACAAATGGTAGCCTTTCTGGTTTAAACCGGTCTAAGCTGGTCTGGTTTAAGCAGGTCTATTAGATCTCAAAAGAAAGAGATTGTATTTTTATATGCACTTGAGTTAGATTAGCTTAGATTATACCTTTAAAAAACAAAAAGCCCACACACATTTTTTTGGGTTTTTTTTTTTTTTTAAACTTGGGTTCAATTCAACAAAAGCTGTAAGTCTTCTTTTGATTTTTTTTCCTTCCAATTTGCTACTGGTAGGTTTTTTTTCCTTAAAGTGCTTTGATGAACCTTAAGCTCCATTTAAAGAACAAGGATTCAGTACAAAGATAGATTTTCAGCTCAGTTTCTTTCATTAACCTGTTTAACTGGTCTTGTATGTGTGTGAAATGATACTTCTGTGATATGTCTGAGGTAGTTCTGACTTTATTAACTGAGAAAATTTGGATTGCTGTTACATACCCTATCAAAATATTCATAATTCATTATTTGAAATCTGAGCTGTTGTTGTGGTTTAACCCCGGTAGGCAGCCAAGCCCCACACAGCTACTTGCTCGCTGTTCCCAAGTGGGATATGGGAGAGAATCAGACAGATAAAAATGAGAAAACTCATGGGTTGAGATAAAGACAGTTTACTAGGTAAAGCAAAAGCTGCACTCAGAAGCAAAGCAAAATAAGGAGTTCATTCACTACTTCCCATAGTCAGGCAGATGGTCAGCCATTTCCAGAAAGCAGGGCTCATCATGCATAACAGTTACTTGGGAAGACAAACGCCATCACTCCGAACATCTCCCCATCTCCTTTCCCCCAGCTTTTATTGCTGAGCACAAGGTCAATGGTATGAGACATCCCTTTGGTCAGCCTGGGTCAGTTGTCCTGGCTGTTTCCCCTCCCAAACTCTTATGCACCCCAGCCTACTCACTGGCAGGGCAGTGTGAGAAGCACAAAAGACCTTGACTCTGCTCAGTAATTGCTAAAACTTTGGTGTTTTATCAACACTGTTTTGGTCACAAATCCAAAACATAGCATGATATGAAGAAAATTAATTCTATCCCAGCCAAAACCAGTACAGTTATCTAACAGCAACAAAATTTCAGAATATGAATTCACAGATATTGGCCTGTCCCTAAACTCAAGCTGGATTCTGACCCTCTTGTTTAGCTTCTGGCAGCCCCTGAAGCACGTTGAGAAGAGGTGGGACTCAGGTAAAAAGCCCAGGGTTGCTGAAATGCAGTTTCAGTCTCTGGTCATAGTCTGAGAAGATCAGAGGTCTCTATCTCCAGTTTTCTCTTATGACATGATTGAGCTCAGCCGTTTGTCCTTTTTGGCAGGCTTGTCTGTGAACTGAAGGAAAGGGCCGAAAGCCAGACACACCTGTAGGGGAGACAAGAAGGGAGGAAGGCAGATGTTTCGCCTTCTCCTGACCCCACACTAGCTGTCTGCTCTGCTGCTACATGAACTCTCAGGGCTGAGCTGAGTAAACAGGCTGTACGCAGGGAACCAAAACCTTGGGGCTTGGCTTCTGACACAGGGGTCCCTGCACTGTAACACTCCAGAGCCTTCTCTGGGAAAAGTGACATATAGAAGGGAAAGAGGAATGTGGCACAGGAAAATGGAGGAACAACAATGCAAAGAGGAAAACAGCTTTAAAACAGGATCAGTGATTAAGTGCTCACTGTCTTTAAGCAGCTCTCCGTGAAGCTGGGTAGAGCTAACTGCATAAACCAGAGTGCAACTCTATATGGGATTATTCTAATTGATACATTCAAATAATTTATTTTGAAAGGAAAGAAGAAAGAGAGAAGTAGAAGTTTAGGTGCAAATGTCTGATTTTTTTTCAGTTAAAATATCATTTTCATTTCTAAACAAGAAATGAAACCCAAGGGTAAGAAACAAGGCTATTGGATCACTGAACAGTTCATTAAGCACACTGAGTACAATATTCTTACCTAGTAGAAAAGCTATTCATAACAGATACTGTGAAATGTATTGAGAAAGCAACAGTGCTGCTAATTAGCCAGCATGTCACTGGAAGCTCCTATGGAAGGAGATGCTTTGGTTGGGATAACAAAGACTTATTCATAGCAGTCCTGGCTGCACTTTTTTTTCCATGGGTAGAACAGAAGGATGAACAATCTATTTCAGTCCCATGGATATGGTTAGCTGTGTAATGTATGGCTTTGCTCTGGATGGATTTTGGTTTTGCTTGTTTTTTAATACCATATCTCAATATGTGAAAACAAAAGCTAGGATACTTTTCTCTTGAGATTAGTTGCCATCAGTTGCTGAAATTAAAAACGTAAGAAAAATATGCACTTAGGTAATGAGAGAACATGGGCCCAGTTTAAAGTGTCTGCCAGTCCAAAGAAGTGACTCTCTTTACCCGGAGTGAAGAGGGATGGGCCACCTCTTCTTAGTCATGATCATGACTGCACTAGAGTCTCCACTAAACCTACTTTTTCAATGTAAAAATATGCACGTATATGGAGATGACACTTGGTATGTTAAATATCACATGGTATGCTGAGTACTGTAAGAGACAGCAAAAGCGAATTAAATCAAGTAGAAGAATATTTTTGAGGTAAGTTGTCATTTGAGTGATTGCACATCATAAGGCAAGCTCTCCTGCCCTGGGATGGAAAAGAAAGCACTTTTGCCATATATTTTACTGGGGAGATTTTTAGAACATCTAGAATAGAAACTGGGAGAGGTTCGAAACCGTGGGCACATTAGCAAGGGAGATATCAGTGCCCTAACTTCAGCTCCACACTTGTATGTAACTGCAGATCAATGAAATGAGAAATGCATTATCTGTGTGAAGTACTCATTTTCAAACTTTGGGCAATCACTTCTATCAAAATGGGACTAGATGTGATTGTGAGCTTGTTCCTTTGTTTCCAGTTGCTCTGCAATGTTCTCTGTGGGATCTGGGTGTGTTTGTACTTGTGTCCACACTCACAGAAGCACAACTGTGTTGTAAGTATACAGCATAAGCGCAACGTAATTATGTACAGCCTGATAGCAAAGACCTAAGTTGATCCCTGCTGAAGTATGTACATTTATTCACACACTTCCTTTAAAAGGAGAATGTGATCTCGTGCAAGTCTAGAAATTAGAACTAAGTCCCACTCCTGTACTTGTCCTTTTAATAATCCTGCTGTGATTCTGCAGATGGTGTTGGCTCTACAAGCCATGCACTTAGCAGGTCAAGTAATGGGCATCCATTGCAGTGAAGAATTTAGGCCATCCTCAGACTTATCCCAGGTATGCTGATGCAAAAGTAGAATTAGAAGAAGAATGTCCAAGATCTGCTACTCTATGCTGACTAGGAGCCCTGAATTGTAGGATGGATTGCAATATCTTTGCTGGATTAATGCAACAGTGGGTCACACTCGATGCCTGGCTGCTTGGGGGTTGAGTGACTCTCCCTTCCCCATTGTGAGCTGGGGCTGAGTGGGACTGTGTACTGTGATACAGTCCTCCATGCTGAGGACTGATTAAAAAAGCAATAGCCCCAAGTGGACCCCAAGACCAAGTGAGAAGGTGCATGCACCACGAGCATCAAATGCCTTACAGTCATTAAGCCTATCAACTTGGGCAGTGACAACATAATTCCGCTTCTCCACCCTGCTTGACAAAGGCTGAAGTGTCAGCCTTAGGACCTGGAAGGACTTTGAAAACGTCAGCACAACACCAAAGAGAAAGGGTAAATACTAGTAGATTTTCTGGTATAACTATTTTAAAGGTATTAATGAGGTTTTTCTGTTTTAATTTGGATTAGAAGTGTTACTGTTAGTACACTAACAGTATCTATTCACTAGCCTAACAGTAAATTCTTGACTCTCTCTATATAGAACATTCTTTTTCCCATAGCAAGACTTTAAATATAACTACCCAGAAATGGATGCCGTAAGCTCTATATTCTCTGTAGAGACAATTCTACCTAGTTTGTAATCAGACTGTTATTGCTGGAAAGAGCAAATCAGTATGAAAGTAAAATAGATGATAGTTTTACTTTGCCTAAATTCAGCTGAAAATCTGACCCGTGTCTAAGTTAGTTATACGCAGAACTTTGGTGTCAGTTTATGAACCGAAGGAGTTCAATTCATTTACTTGTCTCACAGATCGTATTTTCTGGGCACTCCAAGTTGAAGTGCTGCATACAGTTGGACTAGCAGGAAATGCCTCCCTTCCATCCTTGCTTCTTCACAATTAGTTGCACAGAAGAGAATACAATGATTCCGGATTTTTCTAAGACTCCGGATTGGATTGTGAAACCCAGCAAATACTCCCTCTGTTCTCATTTGAACCTACATCTCTGGGTTCAGAGATTTTAATGCTGTGAAGAAACTTCCTTTAACTACTAAATACATGTTCAATACAGCACATTACCTACAAAACTCAGAGATGTATACACTGAAAATTATGCTCTCTTACAGTCAGTTAGACTCAGTTTCATTGAGATTTTCAGAACTGATCGTCTACCAGAAATTAAGGTGTCGAAGTTAGTTCAAATAAACTAAGGAGGTAGAACAGAATGCAAGAAAATACATGAAATACAATAATTTATGATAATCTTTCTTTGTATCCTTCAGTTAGTTGTTTTTCATGTGACCTCCTAGAGGAGTGCACAGACTGATGATGCACAGACATGGATTAACTCTAAAGAACATATAGGCTTGGATGGATTTGCTGGGGAGCTAGTGTAGCTTTACTTGGCCTGCTTGCACAGTGTGGATTGGCATACATCTTGTATTGTATGATTGGTTTGATCTTTGTTTGGCTTTAGAGTATTCTCTAAGTTGGGGCTCTGTTAATGTTAATTTGATGTAGTTGGTGAGTTGCGAGAAAGCAGGAGGGCAACTTATGGGAACTTTGCATCTATTTAAATTTCTACAGATCTCAGAATTTTTCTGTTTTCTTATCATGGATGGATCATGTCATCAGTCATTGTCCTACAATGAATGCAGTTGTACTCTCCTTTTACCTGGATATACATTATAATATATTCAATTCCATAAACCTTGTTTATAATGAGCTCACTTTTGTTATATTCTCCACACTCCGTATTCCACTAGACCTGCTATCATCTTCTGTAAGAGTGAGCTCTCCCATGGGCAGATAGAGGTTTTTAAAACATTAAAAGAGGTAATAAGAGTCACTGAACATGCTGAAAGACCAGGAAGGGAAACAGATACTTGCACACAGTGTATGGATTCATTTCCTTTGTTATCAGAAGTGAATCTCAAAAAAACATAGCTGACTACCTTATCTGCATGGCAAAAATTGTCCTTAAATATCCCAGTTCACTATTCAGACTTAGATTATTTATATACCTACCTCTTTGTCTTTTTTGGGTTTTGAAATAGTTTTTATTTGATTTTCACAGCAGATATCCAGGACTGGATCCTTTTTAGGGCTGCACACTCTTAACTTAGTATTTAAAGCTGATACTACTCAAGGGCTGGTATACTTAGCACTCAGACTTCAGACTTGCACATTATTTTCTCATCAGTGCTTGAGTACAGTGACCACGTACTTTATGCTCCAGACTTTGCAAATACTTTTAGGATAAAAGCCTATGAAAGCAAAAGGATCTGCTGTATTTATTTAGGAGTTTGCTTTTATCCTCTGCCTTTCCATAGTTCTGTTAGCCTAATATATCTTTTCTATTGAATCCTTTTGAGATGCTCTAAACTATCAAAGATAATCCTACATCCTGTGTTTTGTCAAATCCACTTGGTCATAGTGCTAATGTTTTCATCTCTCCACATTAATGTTCTTGTAATGCTTTCCTCATACTGTAGTAGGTTTGTTTCAAAGGCATGATAGGGAAGATTTTGAATGACTACTTTGAAATTTTTATGAGTTTACAATAGCTGTAAAAATAAAACTACTTCACTGAGGTTAACATGATCCCATAATTTTCATAATATGAATATTCAGACTGACTGACATCTAGGGTAAAATGCAATAAGCCACTTCCTTTTATTGGATAAGTTTTGTTTTCAGTGTGACACTTGGACTTGTAGTCACGTGCCAAAGGGGAAGTGTTGATATACATGGACGTTTTTAAGGCTTCACTGTTTGTAGTTTTCTACTTTTTCTAGTTTTGCGTGCTTTGAGGAGCACTAAATTCCAGAGCAGAATTCTTTCCCTTAAGGGAAATTCTGATCATTGTAAAGCCTCCGGTTGGTCACCCAAAATCATTACCACCATTTTATGATGCTTCTAGATCTACTTCTATTTGTAAAGATTACTTTCAAGGCATTATTATATCTGGGTTTATATTAAGATTTTTGGAGGCAAATACTCAATTTTGATTGACAAATATTCATTCAAAAATGCTTTATGGCTCATTGCATCTAGAACAAGAGAAGATGTACGCGTGGTCCTCAGTTCTTTCCTGAATCATGGGTCTGTAAGTCTCTGAGATAGAACAGAAATGTCTTCTATCTGGAATAGTGAATGTGCAAATTATGAGCAATTGTCAGCATTCTCATTAATTCCAAGACTGAGTTTTGCCAAGAGCAGGAGGATAAGAGAGATTTCTTCTCATCCATGAGAAGAAATCTTCAGTGGTCCTTGTATGTTCCTTGTTTAGTTTCTAAATTTTGTTTTAACCTTTCCTGTCAGAGCAGAAAGTGTTTGAGCAATCCATTGCAGGTAGCATTCAGAATTATCAGTCCTCACAGCTCCACATCAGCTCTGGGACTCTCCATCTCTTGCTTCTAGTCAGACATTGTACACATGAATTTACAAGACTTCTGGAACAGTTTTTGGTTAGGAGTCTTTCTCTGAATAGGGTACCCCTCTGTTTAGACTGGAAACATTCTTCTTTCATTTAGCCTTTTCCCATATCTGCTCCATTTGGGATAAGTTAATTCAATAAATACACAGTTGTTTTATATTTATATGTAATTTTTGTAATTGTATTATTTTGTGTTCTGTGTAATAATTGATTCTGTAGAGTTGTACAGTTGAAAATGATATTGCAGGAAAATTTATGACATTGGCCCTTGAGATTTAGCTAGCATAAAGTAGAATAAAGTTGCAGTCATGTAAAAGAGGGGAACACATTTTTAAAGTTCACATTTTATGTAATTATTTCTTTTACACTGGAAATGTTTCTTTTTCAGTGTCTTGATAAATATGTTAAACTAAGTTACCAGTTGGGAGGGGAATATTGTCAAAGAAAAGGATTTGAGAAAGTTTAATGGACCAATTTGCCTGGCACTATGGCATGTTGTGGTTTGAAATAAAACTGTTGTTGTGAAACTACTACAACATAGGTACATCCCCAAGAGCATACAAGAAGTTGTGTGGGTTTTTTTGTTTTTGTTTGTTTGTTTTTGTTTTGTTTTATTTTCTTGTTTTGTTTTGTTTTCCTGTAAACGGTTAGGGTGATGCCCTCATGAATTTTCTGAAAATAATCAACAGGCTGTTGATAGTGTTTCCTAAAGAAGATAGACTATTTTGGTAGGCAGTGAACCTGAAAAGGGAGTCAGCTGTTCAAAGCGCAGCCTGACTCCAAAGAAGCAGATTGCAGTTAGAAATGCTACTTATAGACTGATAGGGAGGATCATGTTGTGAGTATAGGATCTAAAAGGTGATAGCAGACACTCATACTAGTATTTCTGTTTATTTTTTTATTTTTTTGAGCAATCTTTTTAGTTGGTTGGAAGAGTCTTGTCAAATGTTAAGCAAAACAGTTTGAAGAAAATGCATATTTTTTAATACTCTCAATAGCAATCTATTATTAGTAAGATTTTAAAATTAGTGAAGTCCATCACAGAAACTAATATGTATATGTTGCATAGACCTAACTAGATAACAGCACCTCAATTTTAACATATTTATTTTACTTTTAAAATTATACATAATTATACAAAATATTTCATTGCAATAGAGAAACTGAGTCAAATAGAAAAACAGCTCACCTAAAATATCTAAGAAGCCAGTGGGAGGTCCAGGAATAGAATCTGAATTTCTAGCATCTCATTCTAGAAGTCTAATTCACAAAAAATATATTGCATAATTTAGCATAACAATTAGGAATTCAAGTAATTTTCACTTTCTGCAGACCAAATTTTCTATTGGAATAAATTTGTCACTGAAGATTTTCCCCACACGTATTGCTTTTAATTTTAATATGAGCATATATCAGAAAAAAATTAAATGAAATTTTTCATTCTAAGCAGTTCATTTAAACAAGATTATTTAAATCTGTTCTCTCTTACTCTGTGTGCTCATGGGCATTTGATCTTGGTTACATTTTAAAAAGGTAAGGGTGTTAAACTCCCAAACTTTATTTCCTGTGGAAAAAAATATAGTACCAAAAGAGATTAGCTTCACTAATGAACAGATTCAAAATGAAGTATTTTGGGTTTGAATCAAAATGAAATTTTAGACACTTCAGAATATTGTAGTTTGTTAAATATTGATTTTTTAAAATGTTTAATAAAGTGGAACTTTCAATTTCTTTCTCTGTCTTGAGAGAAAAGATAAATGTTGAAATGTCGTATTTCCCATGCAACAGAAATTCTGAGTTTTGCATAACATTAATTTGAGGGTTTCTAGTACTCTAACAGTTAAAAACGCTCTTGTGAAAGAAATCAGTACGTATCCCACCTTGAAAGCCCAGGTAATTTCTAGAGTGAGGTGAAAGTGCATATTAAAAAACACTTTCATCATGAAATACGGAATTGTTTGGCATTGAAATGTTTTCACCATAGACAATGGAAAATACCAATTCTACCAGCAATTGTCTGGCATTAATCTAATAGTTAATTCCTAACTGATGTTAAGGACATGACTGTAATCAGCAAACTGAAATTAATGTCTTTTTTACAGAAAGTGATGTCCCCAAATAATTAAGATGTGCAAATAGCATTGGAACTCTTTTAGTGCAAGCTCAGAAGTTAATAAAATGTTCTGTGCTAGATATTATTTCAAGGATTCACCTAGTTGTTTTCCATCTTAAAACAGTTAGAAAATAACAGTGAATACAGATCAGCTGTTGACTGTTGTATTCTTGTTTTGGGTCTGATCCAAAATCAGCTGCTATCAATGGGAGTTTTCTGATCTATGTTAAGAAGAGTTGGATCTGGCACTTATCTGAAAATGTTTTATCATTTTCCATAATGTTGTCTGCCACACTAAAACACTAAACAGTCACAAAGTTTTGTGCTTTTACTGTTTCATTATGAGACATGGCACCTCCTTTGACTAATGGGATGGAAATCAGCAATAATAGCGGTTAGCAAGAAGTAACATTCTTTGAAGATTTCAAAACAAACAGCAGCAACAACAACAAACAAAGACAGAATTGATCTTTTTAGTCATTTTCCCCTTAATGACTAACAGACACGGGGTTTGCCATCTATAAAATAGATTTTTGGACAACATGGAAAAAGAAAAAAGAAAAAAAAAAAAGCACTACCAAACAACCAAACAACCAAACAAACGAAAAGCCTCATTCCACTGTGGAAATGAGTTATTCTGGGAACTGAACTTAAGACTAAATGGTATCTCTGCATTTGTCTACATGGAGGACAAGTGCAGAATTTGGCAGCCCCAAACCATCATATTTTGAGGTAGTTTGTTTCCAGAAAGACCAATCAGAGCTGGAGATCATTAATGCAAAAAGTGCCTTGAACAATATAAAGAGCTTTTCAGCAGCCCGAGAATACATGCAAGACATATGGTGTGAATGTTACAAACCATTCACTTCTCCTTTGTAAATGTCAGTCTTCCATTGTTTGGTAGATTTCTTATATTAAACAGTATGCAAATTTGCTACTTACTACAAGGACTAGTCTTCCAATCATGATGTCACAGCATCTGTGTCTAGCGGTGATTGCTCACTTGTTCAGGATTGCTAAGAATTTCTTTTGATCGTGTCTGTCTATCTTCATGAGTGATACTAGGGCTCTAGGTATGTGCCTGACTGACAACCATGTAAGACAGAAGTTTTTTAGATGTTCTCCAATGTTTATATAACATGGATAATGCATTCTACATGATAGCTTGATGGGACATCATTAGGAGAAGTCTTCCTTACAGATTTTGGTCACTTTGGCTGTTTGTATCAAGAAATAAAACACACCAGGATCATTCTCTGGCACTGAAGCTAAACAGCAGAGAGCAGCTCACATAAGTGCAAGTAAACTCCTAGCTTCCAAAACAAGATGGTCTCCTGCAAACTGCCTACTGGTCTTTGCTACCTCCTAAGACATGCATGGGAATGCTTTCAAGAAGACACTGAGGCCACAAGTGTGCCAGAAACTATTCTAATGATTTAGCAGTGTGAATGATTGAGCATAGTGCCCACTAGACACTGTTTAATTTAATACCACAGTTATATATCCTTTGAGGCTGCTGAAACACTGAAGTTAATTTCAAGTGCTTGCTATATTTTTAAATTACAGGATTCCGTTTAACGCACAGGCTGGAAGTGAGTGTCAGAACACTTCCCTATCCGGATCATCAGTAGACCCCAACTTAAGATGTAATATGACAAAGTGGTTACCTGTCCCCTCACATAGAAGTAGGTTAAAGATGCCAGTTAAAAACCAACTGCAGTGCTAATTCTAGGAGCGGCATCAAGTCAGTTGAATCCACAAAAGATAAAATGATGCCTAGTAAAGAAAAGCTTCTGCTTGTTCCTTAGGCCACCTAGGTAGGATATAGAAAGTGATGCATGTCTTCAAATGCAAAAGTGGAGTAGTAGTACATTTTCAGCTCAAAGATGCGAATGCATCTCTTGACAAATAAACCAAAGCTAGCTCTGAACTTGCTGGCTGGGCTGCTGATAGTGATGTAACTGCAGAACTACAGAGCTACTGCAGAACTACTCAGCTTGGCTAGATCCTCCCTTTGGCTGCCCCATGAATTTCTTTTAAGAAATTCAAAAAAGGAAAAGAATGGCTTAACGCTGATTATTTCACAGATTATTGAGTATTGTAGCAAATAAAGACTACCAAATCAAATATCTTTGTGTTATTCATGGATCAAGTTTTTAGGGTGAACATACATTATTTGGGTTTCAGTTACTGCCCAACAATTTTTTAAAACATCAAATAACAAAAAAAAACCACACACAGTAAACTGCACAGTAAAACTGCAGAAGACTGGCACAGACATCCTATTTGCTTTAAGAAATAATGGTTTTAGAGTACATTGAACATGTTCAAACAGCGTCTTGTCCTTGTTTTACTTGTGCTGCTGCCTCAGGACCTAAAACCTTCCTGTATTTGAATGCTTTATACTTGCTACTTTTGCAGTGTTATTAAAAATGTCATGTTGTCATTTCTTGCTGCTGCAGAAAGCCACACTACTGAATGATGTAATTCAGGTCCTGTTCCTGGGCCAGAGCTGAAATGAACTTCAAATTTAAATTAATCTTCTTCATCCAGCTCCTAGTATTTTAACTCTGCATTATTTTAATCCTGTAATGTATCCCTGCTTTATGGATACATAATTACCAAATTCTTTGGTCATATAATATTACATACGACAGTGTACAATTTCTGGGTGCTTTTTGTCAATGTTCCTTGTAGTGTTATTTTTGGTAATTGCTCTATCTCTACGTTGAAACTGACTACGTAAGTGTGAAAAGCTCTTGTTAAATCTCAATCTTTATAGGTCCTTCCTTCTGCCAAAGACAATGTTAAATGAAGCAAACAATGTGATTGATTATTTATTTATTTATTTTGTGTCAGCAAAATGGAAGCATTTTCACACTGATCCTCCATTTTCTTGAGTCACATTTATGGAGAGATTTCCATCAGTACATAAAATTCAAAGAATCATAGGATGGTGGGGGTCGGAAGAGACCTCTGGAAGTCATCTGGTCTAACCCCCTGCTAAAGCAAGACCACCTAGAGCAGGTTGCCCAGGACCATGTTCAGATGGCTTTTGAAGATCTCCAAGGAGGGAAACTCCACAGCCTCTCAGGGCAACCTGTTGCAGGACTCAGTCACCTGCACAGTAAAATAGTGTTTCCTGTTCCTCAGAGGGAACCTCTTGTCTTTCAGTTTGTGCCCATTGCCTCCTGTCCTGTCACTGGGCACTACTGAAAAGAGCCTGGCTCTGTCTTCTTTACGCTCTCCCTTCAGGTATTTATATACATTGATGAAGTTCTCCCCTGAACCTTCTCTTCTCTGGGCTAAACAGTCCCAGCTCTTGCAGCCTTTCCTCACAGCAGAGTTGCTCCAGTCCCCTAATCATCTTTGTAGCCCTCTGCTGGACTCCCTCTTGTACTGGGGAGCCCGGAACTGGACACTACTCCAGATGTGGCCACACCAGGGCTGAAAAAGGGGAAGGGGATCACTTCCCTCGACCCTCTGGCAATACTTTGCTGAATGCAGCCCAGCATACCATCAGTGTCCTTGGCTGCAAGGACACATTCCTGGCTCATGTTTCACTTGTTGTCCACCAGGACCCCCAGGTCCTTTTCTACAAAGCTGCTTTCCCCCACTGTCCATTCTGCAGATCTGGTTGGTCCCCAGCATGTACTAGTGCAGGAGGTTGTTCCTCCCCAGGTGCAGGACTTTGCACTTTAGTTTGTTGAACTTCGCAAGGTTCCTGCCTGCCCGTTTCTTCAGCCTGTCCAGGTCCCTCTGGATGGCAGCACAACCCTCTGGTGTATCAGCCACTCCTCCCAGTTTTGTGTCAACAGCAAACTTGCTGAGAGTATGCTTTGCCCAATCATCCAGCTCATGACAGAAGATGGTGAGCAGTTTTGGATCCAGTATTGACCTCTGGGGTACAATGCTAGTTACTGGCCTCCAATGGGACTTCGTGCTGCTGATCACCATCCTGTGGGTTCAGCTGTTCAGCCAGTGTTTAGTTCACCTCACTCATCCAGCCACACTTCATCAGTTTCTCCTTACTTATAGGATCCTTAAGTGAAGTCAAGGTAGACAAAATCCACTGCACTTCTCTCATCTGCCAAGCCAGTCATTCCATTGTAGAAGTTTATCATTATCACATTGGTCAAGCATACGTCCCATTGATGAATCCATGCTGACTACTGATGATTTTCTTGTCCTTCATGTGCCTGGAAAAAGAACATCAGGAACTGGAACTGAAATATCAGTACTGAGATGGGTTTATATACAGAGGTCTTCTTATGTATCTGTTAGTTCACACATTACACAGTGACAGATGGGAAGATCAGAAATTGTGATCAATATGAGGTGTGTTGTCTTCTTTTTTAATTTAAATATAATGTATGAATTAATTAATACAGTAAGAAGAAAAGTAAATTGCAGCTGGGAATGGACATACTATTAAATTCCTTAAATTGCAATGGGATGGGCTGTGTTTGCACAATGTCCCATTAACATTACAATCGCTATTATGAGAATGAACTCATGTTCATGTTGTCCAATAGTCTGCTCTCATTATAACCTTTTTATTTCCACATAACCATACTATATTGTTGGGGTAAACAACAGCAAACTGTGTTAATGCCAATTCCATCTATGTTTATTTCCAATGACTTCATTTGCCATGTGCCTAGTGCTTACAGAGAAGGGCATACAAAGATAAAATAGTATAAGCATCAAAAGCTGAAAGTCTGACCTTATTTAAGTAAATGGGATTTTAGCTGTGGGTGTCTTTGTAGTCAAAACTGCTTATTTCAAGACAGTGCAGACGTGGAACAGAAAAAAATGAAATCAAGCTGAAAACTGTTTTAAATTTGCATTAAGCCTATTTAGGAATGAATTAATCAGCCAAACTTTAACATTCTTTTTTTTTTTTTAAAGGAACTAAGTAAAAAAAAATAAAAAAATAAAAAGCTAAACCCATTGTATTTCAATTGCAGTTTCTTAAATTGTTTATAATTGCAATAAAAATGCAATACAGAAAAAAACAAAAAAAATTAAGATGGGAAATGAGAATGTTGGAGATTCAGTTACTCTTATAACTTGTCAGAACAAATTATGAGAAAATCAATTTTCAAAGCATTTTAATTTAGGAGTATATTTTCTGATAGGAAATCTCTTATTAATGTATTTATTAAAAGTTTGCATGGAAGTCTGAATTCCTTGGGATGACAACATTTACTTCACGAAATGGCATAAAAATAAATTATGTTAGTTTCAGAAAAGGTAGCAGTTGTCATAAAGACAAGCCAGGCATGACACTTATTTTCTGTAGCTGCTTTGTCACATAGCTGGCATGGATAATTTGCTCAGAAAATAAGATACTGACAAGATATTGTTTTAACACTTCTTCCCATCTTTGCTACCTTGCCTTGCCCATCTTTCTCAACTCTTGATTAATGAAGAAATATGCCTTGTGCCTCTGTTATTTCCACACAGAGGCCCTGCATTGTTTCTTTGCTGAGAGTTCATTGAAATATTCAAGAGAAATTACTTGTTTTTTAAATACAAAAACAATATCAAAATGGTGATATTTCCTTTCCCTATTTAAATACCCTGTATTTTTAACAGAAAAGAACAAAGTTATAGATCTGAATTTTCCATTTGGCTGTATAACGTTATGGTCTGTAATCTACACCTAAAAGTGGGTTCAATTCAAATTACAGTCCTCTATTTTAGATCAATTTGTAGATGCTCAGAAAGCCTGTGTATCATTTTCATTTAGGTAGCTACCACATATTTATTCAACAGTTGAATTGTGGGGGGGGTTATTTATTTATTTATTTAAACTGGCTGTACATTGGCATGCAATACAAATTGAGTTTTATTTCAAGGTTTCAAAATTAGATTGTTTCAACCAGAAAAGGTCTCACCTTTGCATGAGTTTGTGATCTTTCAGGGAAAATATTTTAAAATAGTTTATTTTAGAATTTTCAGGGTATTTTTTCAGTTTTGTCTGAAAAAAAAAATCATTAAATTTCAACTACTTATACTTTTAGTTTTCAGCAGAATTACACCTTTGCATGCAAGGTGCAATATCAAAGGTGCATGCATAGTGCATGGCTTTCTGCATTGTTCTCAGAGGGAACTGTTTTCATCACAGGTTCCTCCATAATATCTTTGAGATCTTTTGCATTGATTGGGAAACATGCGTAAAGTCAAAGGTAGTTGTAGAGAGTGTATTCGTTATGGAAAGTATCGGCTGTATGAATGTGAAAGTGTGTGTCTGTGTTCAATGTAGTGAAGGTACCTTTCATTTTTTAATTGATTGAATCACTGTTACTTGGAAAATTTCCGAGTCCCAGGTGCAAGGGTGGTATAGTTAATAGAAGTATTTGCTCTGTAGTAGGCCTCTGTGCTTTTGCTGAATGATGTCTGTTATTGTGATAGAGAGTAGATCTCAAATTTTTCAGCAGGAAAAAGATACTGCATTCAGTGGAAAGTTCAGGTTTCTTTGTTTCATCAGTAAGCGAACATGTATCTGACAGCACTCACCTACTGTCTCCTTGACAGTGGAATATCCGACCACCATGATAGTGGAAGCAAACTGCTTGTTGCATTGCTTGTTGCTGTATGAAAAATTATGGGAGTTGCACTGTATACCACAGTGAGGATAAGGCATTTACAGTGTGATTTCAAAAATGAATGTGGAATGCCCATATTGTTTACAGGAACAGTTGTCATACATCTACATCTGACTGACATGAACTTTTTGTTGTGAAATTATGATAGCTATCTCTCCCAGCTTTTCTCTCCCTTCTGCCATTTATGAAATGAACAGATTTATCCTGTGGTGGTATTGTAGCATAAGCCCCTTTTTGTAAAGGAAAACAGCAACTCACCCAGACTGTGTCTGTTCTCTTCCCACGGATATCAGTGCTACTTTGCAGTTTGCCTTAGATGTAGCAGGACTTCTTGGCTAGTTAGAGGTAGAAATAGTAGGGGCAGAGTGGCTAATATATTATATTCAAAATACACCCTGTAATGAAAGCATACCTGTGAGAAAAGACTTAATGGCTAGTAAAATAACAGATACCAGATGTGAAAGTAAATATACGTAGATTTATTCCCCATGGTCTATTCCTTCCCCCAGCCTGTGTCATAGAAAAACATTTACAAACAGATCAAAATCTGGCTAAGACTGCTTTGATAAAAACAAAGGATTTTTTAAAAGAGTGAATAATTTAAGGAGACCGTTTGTGTAAAAGTTTGACCATACACTTACAAAAATAGCATTAAATAAGTTAAGAAACTTAATGCTGAAGTTCCTATCTGTAAAAGGCATATCTATGTAACTAAATGACACACTTACAGTATGTCAATAGTTTACAAGATGCGTTTGGGATCCTAAAGGAGAATACCTATGATTTGCACTATTAAATTTATTTACCAGGTAGTCTTTTAGTTAGCTGAAATCAATTTGGACTGTAGATGTACTGCCTGATCATTACTGTAGTAAAGTGACATGGCATAACATTAGCTCAAAAAACGCTGCAGAAATGTCTACCTGATAAGCTAGGAAATGTAGCTGTAAAAGTTTGACAGGCAAAGACAAAACATTTGACTAGAATGTATCTTTTCATAAAATAAATATTTTTTTCTGTACACTAACACTAAAGGAAGCTTGTAGCAAGCAATGGTGGGATTTTGCTCACCTAAATAACTGCCTAAAATTTTGGCATCTGATCTTAGCAAATTGTCTATGATCTTTTCATTTTCGAAAGGGGAAGAGCTATGCCCCAGCCAAGAATGATAGATCTCGTTTTCAGAAAGGTGCCTGGGTTCAGGTGGACAAAACCTTCTAGATATTCTTAATTAATAATGGATCATTGGTAGCCTAAATGACTAGCTTAATTAATTATGATTGGTGTTTAATTATGATGGTGCAAATTCAACAAAATAAATCACTCAAGAGAGCCTTGTGCAGTTTTAATGATATTGCAGGGTATCTAGGAGTGTTGCAACATTCTTTACTAGGGGACTCTTAAGTTGTGAAAATCTATAGATTTGCACCAAAGCAGACCTTCTGAAAATTTCTGAATACTTTGGTTTTCTTTAGAATGTTGTATGCTACCTTTTCTTATAAATATTTCCATGTATATGTACATATGTATATCACATAAATACATATTTTATCAATGAGTTATTAATAAGTTTCTCATTTTAATTACATGTATATACATATAACCAGTGTATTTATCACATGTTCAAGAGTTTTGATTCATGAGTAATTTCAGTCAACTGTGGTTATAAACATGACTATGACTTTTGAAGTCAGTCTTGGAAATGTTAAGATGAGATTTAATGGCTCCATTGAATTTTTTGGCTCTCATCTGCACAAATAAATATAATTCTCTTGAAGAAAAGTATGCAAGGTCTGACCCTCAGTCTGTTGGCCTGCAAATTTAACGTAAAGAATCTCCCCTGGAATCTTCACTGGAGCAACTTTCTTTGAGACTGTAGTGAAATGAATTGTAGCATGTATTCATTTTTTTGGTGGGATATGAAGGACATGTCCTGCATTGTTCCTTTGGTCTCAGACCTATTGTTTGCTGGGTGTGATATTGTAAAGAATGTATTTGGGCAGCTAGCTTGCAGTTAGCTCACTGTGCCCTGCTAAGCTGTTACAAATATTTCAGCTAATTAGGACTGACTCAGATATGGCTGTGTGAGTTGCAATTGCTCCCAGTCTGCTTGCTGTTGAGGATAAAACCATTCACAAGTTCTGGAACATGAATATTTGCATCTAATGTTTTACAAAACATGGTACTCTTGAGCTTTGTGGTATGGGACCTGCATTAAAAGATTACTAACATATATAATGCCAAGTGAAGTGGCTGGAAATATGCCACTAGTGTTGAGAATGATGCATAGAGAGAGATAGCATTATGGCTTCCCTGTATACTTCAAAAAGCAGTTTGGAAAAAGATGGGAGATTTTTTGTGCACACAAAAATGAAGATCATTCACCAGCTGAGCAAGTTTAGATACAAAGGATGAAAAGCTGAGGTGAATGTAAACATAAACAATGGGAAAGCCCCAAACACTTGAACACCAGCACAACTATTTAGAAGGGCCATTTGCACAAGTATTTCACTTATTTGGAGACTGACTGAAAAGACTGTAAAAACCTGCTGGAAGAACAATAGCATATAATTACTTTTAGAGATTGTCAGTTGCTGCTGACATTGCTGTGAATCTCTGTTACGATAGATACATAGTTACACTCAGACACAGGATTTTTTCTGACCCATCCGAGCCATTATTTCATTATTCTTTGTTTCCCTGTTTTGAAGAAGATTCTTACAGTGATGTATGTGGATTTATCATTAATCTCACACACATTTTTTCCTGAATTAGAAAATAAATGACACAAAGTACAGACACTTTCTTCTATTTTTGTTTTCAGGTTTTAGTTTGGACTTTTAGACTTTGCATCTCTTCTAAAAAAAACAGAATTTTCTCTCTGAAAAAGTAGCACTTTCAGAATTTACCTCACTTCAATGATACAGCACAGTAAATTAATCCATTATTACAACACACTTCTTCTGCAGGTACTTAGAGGTTGTTCTGAGATGTGTATTTTACCACTGTTTACAAGGCAGTAGAGTTCTTTCCTACGAGTGTATGTCTGTATTTAATTATTTTGAAAACCAAATTAGAGCAATATCATCATGGTATCACGGTCATGGAGATCAGGATTATATATTATTAATACTGTGTTTTCTTCAACAAATTAATATTTCATTATTAATATTCTTCATAAATAAATAATTTGTATCTTTTATATCATTAATGACATTGGACAAATATGCTTTCGGTTGATTGCAAATGTGCTGCTGTGCAAATGTCAGTGTGATAGAGAGAGTTTACTTTATTCCATTTTGAATAGCTTTAATTAAGCAATAAAAGACGACATCCAAAATAATTACATACTGTTTCCTGCTTGAAGAATACAAAGCTAAAGCCTATGCTAACACAAAGAGGGCTAGAAAAATAAAACTGACACTTTCCTGCCTAGCCTAGAATAACCTTAAATACTTGAAAATGTTAGCATCAGCAACATTCAGATTATATTAACAGATTTTAATTAAAGATAAGTTGATATGTAAAGCTAGTTTACTAGGTCCCAATATTTAAGAACTGCTATGTGCCGTACCTTGATAACCACTTTTATCTTAAAGTTTAACTTACAGCATTGAACTGTATAACATTGTCTAATTTTTAAGTTAAATAAATAAATAGTAATCACAGTTTAAAAGAACTTAGTTTCTAAAACAGTGATAAAGTTTCTATAACCAGTACTTCTGAGCTCCTTCCTTGCTCAGAAGCCTCCAAATATGATTTTGGAGACATGTAAATAAAATCTGTATCTTCCTTTTAGAGATTAAATTCCTCGTGGCCTGGAAGTTCCCCACTGTCCATATGCCAACAGTGGCCCAGCCTGAGCCTTGAGACATGAAGCTTCTTTCAGAGCCTTGAGGTTCCAGGAACAAAACGGGACCATGCCTAAGGCAAGTGCAAGGTCCTGCTCCTGGGTAGCAACAACTCCATGCACCAGTATGTACTAGGGGCTGACCAGCTGGAGAGCACTGTTGCACAAAAGGAGCTGGGTGTCCTGGTAGACAACCAATTGAACCTGGGCCAGCAAAGTGCCCTTGCGGCAACCGTGGTCCTCAGCCTCTTGGCTGAGAACACTCCCAGCAGGTCAAGGGAACTGATCCTTCCCCTCTGTTTGGCACTGGTGGGACCCCATCTGGAGTGTCCAGTTCTGGGCTCCCAATAGACTTTGACATATTGGCGGGAGTCCAGTGAAGGGCGACCAAGATAATAAGAAAGTGGGAGCACATAACGTAGGAGGGAAGACTGAGAGAATTGGGGTTTATTGGTCTCAAGGAGGAAGGGCTAAGAGGAGATATTCTTGCTGCCTACAGTCACCAAAAGGTTGGGCATAGAGATGAACCAGACTCGTCTCAGAATTGGACAATGAAAGGACAAGAGACAATGGACACAAAGTGGAACAAGAAAAAAAATGACTATACATTATAAAAGATATATACACAGGGAAGATCATCAAACATTGGAACATGGTTCCCAGAGAGGCGGTGGATTTTCGCCTGGATAAGGATCTGGGCCCAG
>VXAL01013249.1:39896-75398 GCA_013399475.1 Chauna torquata | reverse complement strand
ACCCCTGCCTCAGGCCCCGGAGCCCCCCGCCAGCCCCGCTGGTCCCTGCCCAGGCCCACGCCCAGGCCTGCGGCCCCACGGGGCCGCCAGCCCCGCCCCAGTGAGGCCGCAGCAGGGCCAGGTTCCAGCTCCTGCCCGGCCACGGCCCCCCGCCCAGCCAGGCCCACCCGCGGGCCCATGGCCCGGCCCATCCCCAGGGAGGTGCCCGGTGCCCGGGGCTGGGGCTGCCCCAGTGCCCTGCTCCTGGCAGGGGGCTGGGACGGGCCCTGCCTGCCGCGCCCACCCTGGGACACCCCACATTCCTGGTACTTTAGAGTTTTCTGAAAGGTCAGTTTTGGAAAGTATGTACGTAGTATTCATTAACATGGGCAGGAGTGTGAAAATATTGTACTCTTTTTAAGATGCTGTTAGTTATAGGCAAGACTAACAAAGACAAAGGAGAAGGGGACACTCTCTGATTTTAAGAGGATGTAGAACTAAGAGAACTATGATCTTCACTTTCAAAATCTTATAGAAGTGAAGAAAGATGTATTTTGATTATTCTTTTTTGGAATAATCACTTGCTTTCATGTTGTTAGGCCTCGGGAAGCAGATGATTTTTCAAGATACAGAATAGATTTATCTATTATGTAGGTAAATATTTTTCATTCTTAGACCATCTCCAGACGAGGGGGTAACTTGAGGGAGGCAAGGAAGGGGTACAAGAGTGGGAGCTCCCCACTCTTGCAGGAAGTCGACCTTGCAGCATGTATGTTTCTGTAGTGGCTGAAATTTAGCAGGTTGTTTTTTTGCACTGATAATCTCTCTTTATACTTACCAGGGATTTCTGTACTCTTGGATATCAATGTAGTGTGGAAGTTTTGAATATGTGGGTATATATGAGGCTGTTCACCACTTTGATTATGTTGTCACTGGTCAACACAATACAGTATTATATACAAAACGTCAATGTCATAAACGTGCAACTGTCATAATAAGATCATAGAGTGCAACTGGAACAAACATTTACCATATCAATTTTTGTAATGGAACAATTTGTGGAACAGAAAGGAAAACTTCTTAAAGAGGTGCAAAGTGGTCCATATTTGAACCAATTGTTTGCACATCTGATAAAATTCATGCAGGTCAGTACTTTTTAGCTTCTTTTCAGTCTTCAAGGAACATAAAGTACTTTGAACATTTTTTTCATTATTTGGAGCTTTTTAATTTGGGTAGACGTGTAGTACACTTGTTAGGATTCTACCCTAATCCAAAACCAGTCCTCAAGTTCCTGTCAGATGCATCACAGAGCACAGTTTTTTCACTTAGATCACTCAGTCATTCAGTTCATGGCCTTCGCCTGGACATCTCACATCCCCAGTCACTGTCCTAAATTCCAGGCAATGATGTATGTCTTACAGTATTAATAAAAAAGTCTTTCTCCAAGCAGTACTACACAATATTAACTCATGCTCTCCTGTAGTCCTAATGCAGAAATGTCTTCCTGCAATCATTTGAGAGATTTGGATTAAAAGGAATTTTTTTTATTGTAAAGCTTAAAAAAAATAAATAAATTAAGTGGGATACTTACAAGATTAAAGAAAGGTTATTTGGAAAGCAGAAAGGCAAGGTTTAAGAGGTAAATCTGTTTTGTTCCATATAGTTTCATCTGAGATCTAGTCTTACAGATAGTATGCTTCAATGAGCCTCCCAGGATGCAAAATGAACCAGGCATAAAAATCCTAACTGAATTTATGCCACTAGCACTGGGAAGCCTTTGCATTTAGTTGATCCAATTTTGAGAACAGATAGCCCTACAACAAATAAGATACCCAATAAATTAGAATTTTCTAGTTTCCTGACCTTAGTTTGGGGCTCATGATGACTTCTACAATTTTACCAGTTTCAAAGAAAAGAAAGCATTTTGTTTAAAAAAAAAATAATGTGAAATTGCACAGCATATTTTATTTGTCAGTTCCATTGTTTGATTTGTGGATCCTCTGGAATACTGAGTGACTGTATAATGTGCCATAGGGCTTGCGCTGCCTTCCTTCCTCTGGTATGTTAAATTCTTCAGTGGAGTCTTATGATTATTTGCTGAACCATCACCATAATTGTCCCATCTGCCTCCATTTCTTTCTAGTTATAAGCCTCTTTCCTCTTAGTCTTCCTTTTCTCTACTCTCCATGTCCTCAGGCAGGTCACTTGCCCTCTCTGCTAATGCTTCTGCATCTGTAAAATGGGAGTAATCGGAGTTGTTGGGAAGATTAATTAGTGAATTAATATTTGTGAAGCACTTGAAAGATGAGAAGCACTAGATAAAGGCTAAGTAGTGTAATTATTATTCTCAGAAGTGCCCTCATGAATAGAAGAAAAAAAAAGATACACGGTTTCTGCAAACTGATTAATAATCAGTATAGATGGTTCTGGATTTAGCTGGTCATGGGCTAGTTGGCTGTGGTTGTAAAGAGACAAATTAAACATGAATGAATACGTAACATTTACTTAGAATACTATACACTTAAGAATTTACATTTCTTATATGCCCTTTTAACGAATTTTTAATACTGCACATGTTCACATCAATCATGAATCACAAACTGCAATGAATACAGAAAATGCAACTCTGAAGTTCAGAAGTGAAGCCTATACCTTCTGGCATCCAAATTCTTCTACTGTGATTCTGTATATGCGAATGAATGTCCTTTAAACATGCTACTTATTACAAATGCAAATGGAACTGAGAAAGTAATTGAGAAAAAATATCTTAAGGTAATATCCTACAGTCTCAGCATTATATTGTGATTATAACACCATCTTCTCCCCCCTTCCTCACCAAAAGGGAAGTAATTTCCTAGTGCTATAATTAAGCCATCTTTCATTCCTCTATATTCAGAAAAAGGGGAAAGAAAGGCTAATGGCCCCAAATGAGCATGATCACATAATGATAATTCCTGTCCAGAGAAGATGTAATTATTAACCTGAAGATTTTTTTTAATATATATTTTTTTATAAATCATGTCTTCTGTGGCTAGAGAATTCTATTAAGTCTAACCACTAGAGGCCAAATTGTATTACTTAGCCAACTGTCTTAAACCATGTCATCTTAAAAAGAGATAAAGGGTGGTTGTGCTTTGTGGAAGCATGTTCTCATCCAACATGTTTCCACAGCAAGCCCATAATAAAGAAACTCTATTCCAGCATGCTCTGTACTGGCTTTTGGCAGCAAGCTGCAGTGGAGTTTAAGATGGTACTTCTTTATTCCTTCTGTGGGAGGTGATGCACAAGGTTGTGTTGCCGGACCATTGCCTCTGCTTCCCTGCATGAAGGGGCTGCTGCTGAGATATGCTTTTGCTTGGGCTGCCCGAGGAAAGGAAGCTTGTTTTCTCTGTTCTCCTGCCCCCTTCAGTTTCCTGATGCCTAGAACTCAGTTTCACATTTTGTGTCATGATCTGATTCTGTCATCTGAACTTTTAAAATGCTGATATTGGTAGATACCATGGGAAATAATGATTACAGGATGAAACAGTTAAGAAGACAGTTTTGTATTACTGCTTTTTCATTCTCCTATCTCTGCTGTGCATCTAAGGGAAAACTTAGGAAACCTAACGATCACAAAGGCCCATGAGACTGATGTTTTTGAAGTACAGGATAGTATCAAAAACAAGCTGGTGATGGTTAACATGCAGCCATAGAAGGAAGTGGTGATTTTGTTCAGAACTCTGACTATAGATAAGCAAACTTAGTGGGGTACTAATATGTGGTGTACTGTCTGTAATGGGAGGGAGTAGGAAGGGTTTATGATGTGAGTGGTAGAAACAAGAAGAAAATTTTGCAGGATTAGGCCCTGCTAATCAGTGTCAGTGTCTGTGTACTGGATTGAAATCTTTATGTTCCCTGGTATCCGAAAAATAAGATCTATGTACATTACACATTTCAGTTGCTTTACATCATGAAAGCCACTTAACTTACTACACCCTTTGATGTAGTACAATGCTTTCAGGGTAATGGTCTTGCCATTAGGATCATTGAAGGGACTACATTACTTACCCTCATACTTGCATTTCCTGAAAGGCTCTACAAGTTCTCTTCTATTGAGAAGACTGGGATGGGGGACTGCCTTACCCTTACACCAACTTGGCATAGCGTAGCTTGGGTATTCTCTTAGCAGAGTGCAGCCTAAATGCTAACTAGCATTGTCACACGTGAAAGCAGAGTGCTGACCCCAAATGAGAGCTGGTCTTGCTGGCCACTGTTCCCATCAACTTATTTTTTTCAGGGCTTCCCATCAAAATGATATTGCAGGTACTCTCTGTAGCATAGCCCAGCCTTATTCCCTGTTTGCTATATAGAAAGGAGTTGTCCTTTACAGACAAGAGGCTGATGTCTGTTATCTGAGAGAAAACGTGCTTCAGAGCATGAAGAAAGAGAGAGACCAGTAATAAAAAACTTTCCAGTCAGGCTCCTTTGCAGAGTTTCTAACTCCTCCTGAGCAGAAGTTAAAGGAGTGTGATGCTAATAGCAATTCTGTCAGCACATCATTCCCTTTCCTACACAAGAAGTTTTTATATGGATATGGAAAAAATGCAGCTGTTGTTCTTTCTCTATCTTCTCCTTCTAACACTGCTAGAAAAGAGAAGAATAAGAGGAAGAAAGGAGGAATGCCAAGAGAGAGGAGGAAAATAATCCTTGGAGAAAAAAAGGAATGAGGACCTTATGGTACTGGAATTGTGTAGGGAGAAGCATTAATAAGGAATAAGTAAGTGGAAAGAGAACATATTAAGGTAAGACACAGGATATTTCATATACCTAGAGAACAATTAAATTAAAGTAACTTGAAGAGAAAAAACAGATTTCTGAAGAATTAAAAAAAGACATTATAAGATTACATACTATGACTGAAATGGACAGACTGAAAAAGAGAAGAGAGGCATCACATAAGAAAAACTGTCAAGGGCAAAATTAAAAATAAACAACAGAACATAACAAGAACAACAAGAAAAAAAAGAGCCCTGAAGTTAGAAGTCTAAAGCTACTCAGAGTCATGTAAGTTAGTTTTGCTGGAAAATTTGGTTTAATTAAAGTTTGCATTTGCTGCTAAACTTTTCTGTGCTTTTCCAGAAACCAACAATGTCTGAACAATCTAAGGAAGAGGTGTTGCCGTCACCTCTTATGATCTGATTTTCTCTGGGTATTCCAAAAGCTCTGTGGTTCCCCTGAAAAATGGACTGATATGATAGTTTATGACTCTGCAAATGTGGTCCTTAAAGTGTGTTAGATTTATAGTAAGTAGCAGAGCAGGCTTCGGCCATAAAAATGCCAGAGAGAATCCCAAGACTAAATAGCAGTTCAGTTTTGACCCCTTCAAGGGGACAAGCAGACCCTCCTTATTTAGACAGATGGGAACAAGGAGGCTAATGGATAGGTATAAGATATTTACGTGGTTACAGGCAATATATTGCATCCCTGCACAATTCCTGCACTATCCTCTCTCACCTATCCCTGCATGCTAATGCAACTGGATGGCAAAAGGGAGTGAGCAGACAGAGATTTTACTGGGAAGTTGCTGTAAATTGCTGCTGAGACAGGTCATACCACAAATCATTGTTCCCTTCACCTGAACAAGAAGGATGTGAGGGAGGAATTGTATTTTAGAAAGGATGTCCCTGAGTCATTCTGTCTCCCACTCTGCTCCTGTGGTGCAACTTGCAGGACACTCCTGGTTTTGCTATTATGCCTAAAGGAAGTGTATAGCCCCCAGCAAAAAGGAGACCCAGACCAGAAATTACATGTCACACTTTGCTACAAAACCATGACCTTGGTTACCATTGTGTAACTTGTTTTCAGTTGAACCATATAGGTGTACTGCTGACAAAAATTTTCAGCAGAGGTAAACTAACTTTAGCTATCAAATTTCTCCTGTCCTTTAGAGTACGTTTTAGTAGTCTTGAGGATCTCAGTACACAGAGAAAGATATTCCAAACAGACTGTACAAAATTTGGATTCTGTGTATTAACAAAACAGCCTTTATAATTCTATTGGGTTTATGTGGCAAGTTTTGGTAGCCAGGGGGCTGCAGGACAGCCTCTGTGAGAAGAGCCCAGCAGCTGCCCCATGTCAGATAAGAGCCAGCTCCAGCTGGCTCCAAAAAGGACCCGCTGCTGGCCAGAGCTGAGCCAGTGAGCGACGCTGGTTGTGCCTCTGGGAGAGCATATTTAAGAAGGGGAAAAAACTGCTGTGCAACAGCAGCTGGGAGTGAGAGGAGTGAGGAACAGCCCTGCAGACACCAAGGTCAGTGCAGAAGGAGGGCAGGAGGTGCTCCAGGCACCGGAGCAGAAGTTCCCCTGCGGCCCATGGTGAGGACCATGGTGGAGCAGGCTGTCCCCCTGCAGCCCATGGGGTACCACATGGAGCAGATCTCCACGCTGCAGCCCGTGGAGGAGCCCACGGTGGAGCAGGTGGATCTGGCCTGAAGGAGGCTGCAGCCCATGGNTCTTGAAGAGCTGCAGTCTGTGGGAAGCCCACGCAGGATCCGTTCGGGAAGGACGGCATCCCGTGGGAGGGACCCCACGCTGGAGCAGGGGCAGAGAGTGACCACGAAGGAGCAGCAGAGAAGAAGCGATATGGGCTGAGCGCAGCCCCCATTCCCCGTTCCCCTGCTCTCCTCGGGGGGAGGAGGTAGAAGAGGGTGGGTGGGGGGAAGGTGTTTTTAGTTTGCTTTTGGTTTCTCACTGCTCTGATCTGCTAGTGATAGCAATAAATTATATTAATCTCCCTATGCTGAGTCTGTTTGCCCGTGAGCAACCTTCTTGTCCTTATCTGAACCCTTGAGCCCTTGTCCATCATGTTTTCTCCCCCTCTTCCTTTGAGGAGGGGGAGTGAGTGAGTGGTTGTGGTGGAGTTCCGCTGCCCATTGGTGTGAAACCACCACAATAATTTACATCTGTAAATAGTATTGCGACCGTGCAACATATTCAAATATTTGTCCATTCTATTTCTTTCTTTTTAATTATTGAGAACCAAAATTCACATTGGTGCTTGAACGTGAACTTATATTCCCCTCTGATACAAAGTATATTTTTCTTATATTGTAGTAAAATTGAAGAAGAGTCATAATCAAAACAGTTCATTTAGAAAACAAAATTATGTTATTTGGGTAGAGATTCACTCTGCCGCATATCAGAAAGATATTAGCTTCTGCTTTTGTTCACTTTTTTATCCTTTGCTACTATCCTATCCCACCAAGTCTGACCTAAAAAATTGCCCCACAGCAAGGACTTATGCTGTGTAAGGTTTTTCATTACTCCTTTCCTGCATCAGAAGACCAAGAGATTTTCTGTATTTACTAATCCTGCAAATTTTGCTTTCTTTCTACTCCTGAATTTCTATTTTTACCATCTTAGTATTTGAATTTTCTGTCCCATTTTTTTTTCATCTTTTCTTGTCAGTCCCCCTTTTTGGTGGCCTATTTCCATTTCACATCTTCTCTCTATCTTTATTTCCCTTTTCTCTTTAACAGATTTGAATGAATCTTTAAAAACATTGTCCTTCCATGTTTTCTTTGATTCACAGGACCGCGTACCTTCTCTTCCCGCAAGTTTCCTGTTTTTATGAGGAACAGTGTCCTTTAACACCTTTCAGAACTGAAGCGTATAGATTTAGGTACCACCAGCCTTCCCACTGTCATTACACTTCTGGAACTATTCTGTTGTCATTTTAGGAACCTCCAAAACTTACATTTATTTCTTTATGCATTTTGTGGTCCTCTGCTTAAATACAGAGGTATTTGTGCCTCCTAAATATCTTCAACATTGTGGGGAAGCCTCCAAGGAAATAGCAACAACATTGAAATGTGTCAGTCTACCACCCTCACTTAATGCAATGAAGTGCAATGAAGCTCATACTGTACATCGCATAACATAACTGGAAATATCTTAAAGCAATATGTTGTACTAATTTTCTTATGTTATTAGTTTGGTCTAAGTAAAAGGAATGGTACTGATTACTGTCGCTAAACTGGAATTGAGAACAGTGGTCAGATAAGGAAAAGAGCACTGTGGAGTTGTCTGAGCCCCTAGAACTACCAGAAGGAAAAGCCTGTTGAAGTGAGCAGTTTTCCAGTGGGTATGGCTAGGATTCAGCTGCTTCCTTCCATCGAGATAACGTCTTTACTGTGACATAAACAGTCTGTTTAACAAGGTGTTGAAATAAAGTACTGAATATTCAAGATTATGCTCTTTGCTAGATGCAATCAAGTTAGCTGTGTTGTCTGTACTCACTGTGGCCAGAAAGTTTGGAAGAAAAATGAGCCATATCAAAAAATAAAATGTTGGATGAAATTGCAGGAATCTTTGGAATCCAGTATAATAGTAACTGATTTCAAGTTGTATTGCTTTTACACAAGATCTCACTAATTTATAAATGTGCTGTACAGTTCAACTTAAATCAATGCAGCTATGCTGATGTAAGCCAGATGAGAATTTGGAGTTGAATCTGCTCAGCTTGTGCTTTTGAGATTCATGAGGTTAAGAGTAAAATTCCAGTGCTAAAATGCACGGCAATTGTCAGGTACTACTGAGGGTTACCTAGTCTGGTTGTCCCTGGCCACCATGGGGACAAAATGATTGCCAAAATGAGGAAAATATGCTGGTTGTGAAAGTTCAAATGATTCACTTCAAAGCATTTTTAATTTCTTTAGGTAGTTTATTATTTATATGCATATCTCTGGAGAGGTGAAGTATAAGGGTGATTTTACTCTCTCTCTTATATAAGGTCTTTTATTCTGCTGCTTTTGCTGTTATCCTAGAGTATTCACACACCTGATTTCTAGTTACTGTCTCTCCAGCCAAAATGAAGCAGACAATACTGCTTTTTGTTAATGACTTATTAAAAAGGAAGAAATTACTGAGCAAATTGACCCTCTTATTACATTTTGTGGAGTGATATCTTTTTCATACCAAAGGATCATTTAAATTGTAGGAAAAAATAATGGTGCATGTTGAAGCTATGGGTACATGATTGACTTCTAGTTTATTTAGTTCCTAAGCATCAGCAGAGCTGAGGCAACTGACTGTATGTGTGATTTGGGCCAGCCGAAAATTTATGAATGTGATGGCTTATAGTTGATTCCTTCACTGTTCTTACAGAGTAAAAGGCCATAGAAGAACATTACTGAATTTACATTGGTGCATGGTGAAATATTCTGCTGCGCTACTTTGTGTCTCTGAACTGAAGATATTTACATGTTAATAATTAACTTACACTCGTATAGTTTACTGCTTCTGTATTTATCTTGGCACTCAGTTTATTCAAATGACCAATTTTTGGAAATACAACTTTTTTTAAAAATGCTATTCATCTGTTAAAATAAACCCCAAAACATCTAAGTTATTTTTTAAATGAATCATAAGTATCTAATGACCTTTGATAGTAGAAATACCATGGCTTGTGCAGTAATACTGTAAAGGTCTTACTAATTTTACTATTAAATGATATTAGAAGGTAGAAGATATTTTCACATGATTAGTATCTTCTGTCGTGCGTGAGGTAATAGTTTTAATTCTTAATGAGGAACAGTCCTGAAAAAAGGAAATTTTTATTGTGTGTACATTCTAAATACTGTTGTGACTTTAAAATCTTCTCACATATATATATTTTTTAATTCTTTGCCACAGTCATGGCTTGTGGTAGTGAATTGAAAAAGTTAGTTATAGATTGCATAGAAAATTATCCCTTTTTCTCTCTCATTTCTTCTGTCCACTGGCTTAATGTACTGTTCCCCTTGTATAAGAATGATAAGCCAAGAGGGACGTCTAATTTTTATTGTATTAGCCCCTTTTAAAGACATACTTTTTTTCTGATCATTTTTGCTCCCTGCTCTGAACAACATTGGTCCATTTATTTAGATGATTGATAAGACCCGAATTCAAAATCTTAAGTTATATTTAGGATGGGGAATAGGACCCAGGACAGCTGACTTCCATTCTGTTGTTTAGACTACAGCAAGACTTAAGAGTGATTCAAATTATTGTTTCCTTTTGTCAACATAAATTTAAAATTTATTTAAATTTAAATGAGCATTTAAAATGCTCATTTCTTGCCCACTTGTCCAAGTCAACAGTAAGTCCCAGTGGTTTCTGCACAAACTTAAATCATGTTGTCTCTTCAAATTTTGTCACTTCATATTGCAATCCCTTTTCTGGACACACCATTTTCTCTTTCAGACCTTTACTTGCAGTAAGAAACAATTAAGATAATTCATTTACGTACTGTGAACTTCTGTTTAATGTTGACTTTTAAACCTTAAAAGGACAATCAGAACAGTAGGTGAGAAGGAAAACAATATTACAAGACTGGAATTTTTAGTATAAAACTACTGAAGGAGATTTGAAAAGTGGATAATAAAACGAAAAGTATTCCTGACGCTGAGATCTACTATGTTAAGAAAAGTGTGGAAGATTCCAGGGCTTGTGAGAATCAGGACTCAACCAGACTAAACAGTAAGAAACCTGAAAGTGGAAGCTTTCAAGAATGGCAAACAAGTTGTCTAGATGATCTTAATAAGGCCTCTTTCGTATTTAATTTCTTTGATTGTATTTGAAATCATAAATAACACAGTGTGTGTCTGTGGATTAGCTGTTTCATAAGGGATGCCATGTCAGAACAATTAAGATAGTAAGTGTTGGGATGACTTGCTGCCCATTCCATGGTACAAATTTATGGGTAAGGAAAGCAACTTCTTTTTCAGTGAGGGCTTGTAGCAGCATATCTCTTTAGTCTTGACACATAAAACTCATTTAGTCAAGCTCAAGAATGTGTTTGCATTTCTTGTTAGTACATGTACAAGCCTACTTACTTGATTAATTATTACTTTGTTATTATTGGTCACAGGTGAAATGGCAATCTCTGTGTGATAGGCATTCTGTAAATCATATTAAAACATAACCTATGTTCTAAAAAATTTACTGTCTGAATATGAAAGATTGCCAAATACAATCTTATTACCCAGATTTTGCAGATGAGGAGCTTTTGATCAGTGGAAATAGAGAGGCACTTCCAGAGGAGAATCTTGAAAATCATTAGCTGCTACAGTTAGGGTAGAAAAGTCAGTCTCTTCCTACTGACCACAGGGGGAACGTGAAGCACTTAGCTTACATTTATTGCCTGTTCCTCAGCCATTACAGTTAGGGTGACAGCAGTTAGGGTGACAAATAATTGTCTTCTGTCTTGTCTGTGTTTTGCTAAATAAATTTGTGGTTCAAATTTTATGGTTACTTCTAAGTGATCTAAGTCACATCATACTGTTTTCTCTGCAATAATTGGATTTCTGATGTGAATGCCTGCAGAAAGTAAACATGTGATCTATTTCCTCTGTCATTTGGTTAGCAACTTCAAAATTGCTTCTTGACCACTCATCCAACTAAAATAAAATTATACTAATTTACTCAAAGAACGAATAAAAACAGACCCAAAGTAAATTTGATTAAGAATATCAGTAGATGTTTATGATTATCATTGTTTCAGCATTCGTAAAGTAGCATATGATAGAACTTGCATTACTAATATGTGTTCCAAATCTAAAATTTTATCCATTTGCAACGGGCATATCAGACCACCATATCTAAATATGATATCCGGTGAACTCCTCTCTTAGTCACAAACTGGTATTTCCATGGATAAACCTGAATGGAAAATTGAGTCAACTGGCTAACGCTGTAATTGTCATACAAGAAGCAGGAAAAAAGCAGATGAGGGTAGTCATAAAAGCTGGCATACTTTGGCTGGACTTACTTGAGCACATTGGCCTGAAAACTTAGTGTACAAAAATCTAGTTTCTGTAATACCTTAGAAGCAAAAATAGGTAACAAATACACCTCATTCTTCTTTCACTCTGCTTTTTTTTTCATCTAAATTAAAGCTGTCATCTTTATAGATTTGTTTGTATCAGTATAAGTGAAATGCAAATTAGGTCCTTTAAATTCATTCCTTGTGTATTTTTTTCTTCTTCTGCAAGCGTAGAAGAGAACTTGTATGTTTGTCCTTTGCTGCTGATTTTATCTCTATCTTAAGAGTCCTTTCTGTAATAATTTGGCATTCTTTCTCTACGTTTTATTTGAATTGCCACATACACTTGTTAAATAATCCTATCCTGTTTGGGTTTTGTTGTTCTTTTCTTTTTCTTTCCATGGTGATTGATTGCCATCTGGGGGCTAACATGAGCCCACCATGCTAATTTCACTTACTCTGCCCATTAGCTGCTATTGTCCCCAGGGTCAGAGGCAAATGTATGAAGCCACTTTCTCTCTCAGCTTACAGAACATCTCATACGGTGAGCCTTGTATTACGAAACAGCTACATCAGCCTCTAATTACTCAGCTCTACCCTGTGTTGAATGCTGGTGCACCTTGAGAAACAGCATGCAAAAGCACATTTGTTTAAGTCCTCAGATGGTTAACATTGTGCATAACCTCCTCACAAATTACAGCCTCAGCTGCAGCACATCCATTAGTCTGGAAGAATGAAGATTCCCAAGTGGCCCTGGTGCCTTTCCCAATTCCCTTGCGACCCACCAATCCTCTCAGTGCTTTCTCTGCATGTAGGGAGTGTTCAGAGCTAATCAGGTCAATGATCATCTCACGGCTCAGGGGACATGACAGGAGCCTATCACAGCAGTTACGCGATCTTCCAGACCTGAACACGCTTGCTGAGAATCTCATGTTAAGAAACATAGCTTTGGTGCTTCTCCTCTCACTCCCTAGGAACCTCTGAGGATTTCAGCTCATCTTTCTCTCTCTCTCCTTTAGACAGTGAAGAGTTCAACATCAATGAAAAACAGGCAGAGCAATATGCAGCAACCCGGAGGGTGTTGATTGAAACTTAGATTACCCTCAGATCACTGTTGATTTGACTGATGCGCCAGCTTTACCAGAGAAAAGATTTCAATTAAGGTAAGTGCTGCTTTATCTGGCTGACTGCATCGTGCTGAATTTCTGCATTGAAAGTTCAAACTGAGTAAACTGACAGTCTGCACTGCAGCAAGGGAGTCCGCGCCGTGTGTCAGGAAAGGGCTCAGGGCAGAGGCAAATGTCCCAGCATGGAACCCCTGTCTAGAGAGATGCAGATTTTAAGCAGCTTCTTGTGAATGGCTGCAGTTATTTCTGATTCGGTGACTCTCTGAAGATTGAAAAAATGTTAGAAACGTGCAGAGGTGTGAGAGAGGAGGAGGAAAGGCAAGTGGACTTTCCCCCTTTGTGCTTACTATATTTATTTTAGGAAGCACTGCAACTGGAAAGCAAAAGTACATTATGGTAAAACTTGATTCTGAATAAGGAGCTTTGTTCATTCGCAAGCAGAAACTCATAGACAAAAGGCTTCAAAGTTCCATGGCATTTAAACAAGACAGAAACGGATTTTTGAAATGTGAGTCAAGGATATGCATGCAGCTTTCCAGGTTACCAACAGACTAAGGGCTGTGACTTGTGTGTGGACTGTTATATTCGGCAGCTGATGGGTTTTTGAATAGTTCCTTTTGCAGGATTAGCAGTTCTGTCAAGGAAGAGGTGTGAGTGGGGGTGCTGCTTCAATACAAGTGGTCAGAAAATGAAATTGGTAGTTGCTGGGGGAAAAAAGTAGTGTTTGATTGAAGAGGAAGAGGACGCATTTTTCATGGGGTGATAGAGTGTGGCATATCAAAAGAAATAAACTGATGATTGAAGATCTTTACTTGGAAAAAAAAGCAGATGAGACAGGCTGTCTTGAGAGATTAAATGATTAATAAGAAAAAGTCAAGGATGCTTATGCAGTCTGGAGTTAGTTAGACAACCCAGTGTATCTATGGCAAATCCACCCTAAAATGTCTAAAGTGAATTGAATTTGATAGTCTCAATCAAGCGTACGTTTAATGTCTACGCTGTCGGGGATAACTGAGGAGGTAGTAAACAGCCCAAACTTTTTAGTATTGTAAGGGACCAAATTAAGATCTGTTGTACTAAACAGGTCAGTGTTCTTCCTGTCACCCACAAAAAATCACACTTTGTCTTTAAAAACCTGTCAGAATAGGGAGAAAAGATCAATGGAAAGTTAATTTATTTCAAATCTCACTATCTTAAACACATGTGTAACTCCTAGGCAGTTTATGAAGGTGTGAATTAATTGCACTGATTTTTTCAGCCAATGCTGTTTACTGCCATTGAATGTCTGTATCGTTGATTATCATCCAGTATTAGTAATATAATTCATAGAACTATATCTTGCATTAAAAGCTCAGCTACTCAATATGGAGATTTATTTTTAAATCAAAAGATACCTCCCAAGCCCCTGCTCCAGCCCCTCTCCTTCCCCTCCCCACGAAAAGAACAATTCAGGGACTTGTTGGTTACTTGCAGGTTTGTTATTTCTTCCATTATCTTGTTCAGTGAGAAATACCAAGTTCTCTTTCTCACAAAAATGTAAGCATATTGGAAAATGACCTGAGGTTTTTGGGAAATGTACGTAGAATACTGATGGTTTTAACTGTATCACTATATTCTCTTTCTTGTAAATGATTTCTGTAAGTTCTGTTTTTTATAATGGTAACTCAATATGTCCACTGTTTGGTTGGAAAGGAAGTTGGTTTTACAAGTAGTTGTAGGCACTGACTCTCATCTTGGTGTATCCTGTGGCTCACTTCTTTTTCCATGGTACATTAACATGGCATTTAGTTTTGTGCTGCTTCCACCCAGAGGTGCAAGTCTTGACCAGGCTAGCAATATTTGAATGCACAAATCAGCTACCATTATACCTGTCTTCACTAATTTTTCTTTCATGAATAATCAATGGTTTCCCAGCATAATTAGTATTCATTAATATGCATCAGAATATTCATTAAAAAAATCAAAAGACAGTAACTTAATGCATTGTGAGGAAAAAAATTCTAGTGTAAACAATTCCTGTGCAGTTACAGACTTCCAGGTTATATGCAAATAGCAGCAACTTCCATTCCAGTCTTTCACAGGCAAAGACCATAAACTGTTTGACACAATGGCTTTGTTCCCCTTTTGTCTCACAAAGCTGTTGCTGTAAGTAAAAAATAAATAAATCATAGTTTCATGGTATTGTGTCTGTGGGTTTCTAAACAAGTTTTACAAATGCGCTTACGTCCCTATTATTATTTTAAAAGATCAGATGTTCTATCTGCTTCTAAGTGAAGAGCACTTACTTTCCTGTATACTAGCCTCAGAGATTTTATGGGATGACAATTCACCAAACATTGGGAAATGCTTCTTTTCCTCATGTTTTCATAAAACGGACAATAATGTTATAGTTATTTTTTGACCTCTTCCATTAGTGGACTGTGGACTTCATCATATGCAGAGACCAGCCAAAAGTGACCTCAGCAGTATGGGGAATTTCGTTCCTCATTAAACACAGTGTGGAGCATCTGACTCACTGAAGCTTTTCAGACTTGGTAAACATAGAAACACAGGTTACACAGGAAAGCAGTGGCAGAGACGTCAATATAGCCTAGTTCCCCTCTCTCTTGGACTCTTTTTTTGACTCTAAGGCCATATCAAATAGTATTAAATATGTATCTGTACGCAGAGTTCAACTTTATTTCAGATATTTCTAGTTCTTTGAATGAGGCCAGTGTTAAATTTTGTGCCTCAAGCTGAATCTCCTTATTAACGACAGAAGAGTAAGATTGCTGTCTGGCCCAACTCCATTAAAATTAGTGTTTGATACTAATGCTTTAATATTTTAGGCGGTTTTTTTAAGGAAATTTATTAAATTGAGGTTCAGAATGGGATAAAGCAAAGGGAGCTCTCTGCAAGCTGTTATAAAACCAACCGTAGAGCAGCAAGGAACAGTTCTGCTAAAACTGTGATGGTGATACATGAAAAAGAAAGCAGCTGTTAATGACTACAGTTAATAATGCAGAAAATGTAAGGTAAAGAGGTATATTTTGTCATTTCAGGAGGAGAAGGTGAAAGCGGGATAGAATAAGTTTCAGGGGCTAGAGAGTTCCCCCAGTTTGCTTTCTCACAGCTCTATGGAAATTCTTTTCACCAAAAGGGAGGCTTTTCAAGCCCTGTGTTATTAACATGCCTTTGCAAACTAACACCTGCTTTCCCAGCAAGACCTTTGTGTCCCACCAGACTCTTCTTATCTCTGCAACTCTTGTTACTTTCATAGTCTATTTCCTGGGCACTTGTTCTTGCACCTCTTCTAGTACAGCTTCTATTTTTTTCCTAATGATTTTTTTCTTTTCATTCTATTCTTCATAGCATTCTCCCTCTTTCTTTTCCTTTCCTTCATCTACCACGATGTAGTGCTTCATCACTTTTGTATGCATCCTCTTCTTTCCTTTGATGCTGTGAGGACAAAATTTTTTTTCACTTGGTCCACTTGTGTAAATTTTTCTCTTTTATTGAAACAAACAAAAACTCTGAAAACACTCCAGGACTCACATGAACAGGATATATGCACTCCAACACTCTACCATCTCATCCATCCCTTTTTGCTTGTTTTTAATTGTTTTAGTTGTACACTCTTTATGTCAGAGGCTGTTATATCAGTGTAAAGTAAGAAGCTAGCACAGGAAGAGCCAGTTCTATTTCCAGCTTTGGAGGCTATGTGTATGTTGACGCTGTAGAAATTGCATGCTCCTAACTGGTTCATGAAAACAAAGCTCTGCAAGGTTTAACTCAGATACCTCAGGATGTCATTGTTCTTGCACAAGCTTACCTTGGAGTTAAAAAGAAACATATTGCAGAGTATATATTTATATATGTGCTTGCAAATATGTTAAGTTTTCAGCATTTTCAGGGATTGTTATTTTCAAGCCACTGTGATAGTTGCATCTTCTGAATGACTTCTCAGACTCATGGTTAGTTGATTTAGAGGCAAAAGAAGTGTTTGTTACTACTTTTTCCTATCTTCTCTTTATATTACTCTTTGTCATAGATGCACCATGTTAAAGAATGAGTTTCAAACCTGTCTTTTTTTCTATTAAACCTTTCACAAAGGTCCACTTGTTTTGCAGAGATGTAACTGATTGAAGGCATTGGGTTTGGCATGTGTCACTGGAAGAGTATTTGTTGAGGCAATAATTTTGTAGTGAACCAGCAAATGTTTGAAGCTTCAGTGGCATTTTGAGAGGGAGAAAGTTTCAGTCTTCTTTCTTCTTGAACCTTCAAGCCTGGCAGTTCGGGAAAAAACATTCTTTCATGTAGATGATTTCTGTATCAAAGTAAAATATAATCCTACACTGCCATATTTATTACCAGACTTGGTATTTAGCAGAAATCAAAGACATATGTTTTACAATGCCAGTACTGAAATGGATTGTTTAAAGAGGCTTCTTTTTCTCCCAACCATATGGGAGCTAAGATACTGCATCGTGAGACTTGGTCAGGTTACAGGAGCGCCTGTGGTTCTGTTTCTGTAAAATGTATCACTTCCTCTTTTGAGGGTGAAGAGTCTTCCTGTAGGGATCAGACTCGTTGATGTACACCAGACTGCTCTGGTGCTGGAGGGGCATTTTTCTCCTGCAGGTGTCTTAGCTGTCAATATTTTTTTAAGGCAATGACTGCATTGATCAACCTATGTATAACGCTAGCTGTGTTTACTGTCCTGTGTCCCAGCAGATTGTGATTTGGGGTCTGTTGGTGCTGGAGTCCGAGCTCAGACTGGAAAGCTTTCTGGAGACATTCATAAGAAACATATAGATCTGAGATTCAAACAAGGAAGTATCTAAGCACCTAACTCACAATAAAGTGCTGTCTCCCACTTAAATTTAAAAGTTGTATGCCTGCATACTAGAATTATTTTGTCCTTCAGCTTTCAGAGTACAGTATTTTCAGACCAGTCTCCAAAGCAGATGATGAGAAATACTCAGATAAATGACTTTGGTAAGGAGTTTTTGTTTCCAGATTTAGATCAGATGTATTATTCTTTTCATGCATGCGTTTACTCACTAAGCACATTAATACTATGTCCAGCACATCAAATATACTTACAAAATACCGTTATGGCTGACTTGCTTAGAGAAATTTTTGAAATTCTTTTTTTCCCACTGAAAGTAAAGAATTTTCCACTCCTTTTCCAGAAAATAGAGAAGACTTTTGACCTGTCTTAATCATCAATGTGTGCTTCAGCACTGATCCCCAAACCCAGATTTTTGACCTAGGTCATTTAGAGTCTATAAGCATTAGTTTCTTGGCTGCTATTCTCTTAAGGCTGCCAGCAAGTGCTAAATGTAATTGTAAATGCAGACACATTTGCCAAACACTTGTCTGTGGCCGCTTACTCATTTCACAAAGATTTTGGTTTGTTTATGCGCTTTAACCACTACCCACAGGGCTTGGTTTGAACTGGTGACGAGGCTCTGAGTTCCCTTACCAATCCTTTATGTTCTTCAGTCCCCTTGAACCCTCTGTAAATATACAGTACAGTGTTTATGTATATGTAGCTGAGATGGCGATTTAAGTAAATCTCTCAAAAGCCTATATGAAGATCACAAAGTACATTTACTAATAATAACCTTAGCATTCTGTCTTCAGGCATACACATTCTGTGTGTGCGTGTTACACACTTTGATATATCTGTTTTGTATGTGGTTCAATACCTATAATCCAATATATAATCAAAAAAAAAAAAGAAAGAAAGAAAGAAAGACTCCATCCCATAGTTTGTTTTTGCTATTTAAGCAAATGCAGCAACCAAAACCAATATTGTTAAATGGGACAAGTATATCAGATAGTATAATTTAAATAACAGTTTTCTAAGAATACTTGTAGCGTGAAGAACAGCTAAAAACTAGTGTTTCTTGACAAGATTTCCATCGTCTTGATAGTTTGAGCAGACTTTTCCTCAAAATTTTAACTAGATATTTTAAGATGAAGTGATTCTGCAGAATCTGACTTCATTCAAATTTAGTTGTAAAAAGCTTTCTTTAAAAATTCTTCAAGTAATACTTCTGTCATTAAACCGGAGTATTAATTATACAACAAAATGAAAAGCTGTTTCATTTCCATTTAGAAAATTTGTATCTTTGCTTGTTAACAGTCTTTCATTTATCCCTAAAATATTAATAAGAATCTTGGTATTTGGTTACCATAATTTTAAATATTGAACTGTCTCTCTTTAAATTGGTAAATGGAATATAAATACATTGCATTCTCTGTTACACCTCCTATTCCTTTTCTGGGTGAAATAGTAGCAATTTAGGGCAACAAGTAAACCTATCTAGTTTAGAACTACATCACTGTAACTCTAAATGAAAGAACTCCTGATTTACACCAGTAATTAAAAAAAAAAATGCCTTTCATTAAAGAGCCCCCTTTTTCTATCACTGTGTAATGTGCAATTCTCTCAGTATACAGCTGTGGTTCATATTCTCATCTTTACGTACCTTTCTTAATCTGACCTCCTAGACAACAGGACTGAGACAGGGGTTTTTTTTTTTTTTTTTTGAAAAAAAACCTGTCCAGTTACCATTCTTTCGGTAACTTAGCCCTTCTGACCCTGGGCTGGCTACTTGAAGAAGCACAAACATTAAAATAAATGAAGAGATAAAATGTGATAGACCTAGCTTCTGCCTGAAAGAGTGAACATGTCAGAATAAGTACAGAATACAGAGATAAGAGGTGATGTTGAGAAGGTAAGTGATGATAAGAAAAACACTCAAATGAACTTGCTAATTAAAATGCTGTATAAGGAATATTCCTGATGGTTTTTTGTTCGCTCCCACATGTCTACCAGCCTTTCTGACAGTAGTATGTTATGAATCTTTTCAGCTTAGAAACCTTCTTACAGATTTAGTGTAAAGACTTCTATCCCTTTTTTTTTTTTTTTTTTTTCGGTCCTCACTGCACATAAATCTAGACTTAAATTTTCAGGCACCAGTGCTTTCTCCTGCCTTTGTCCTCATGTCTCATCATCCCTTTCCCCCCCCACCTCTATTATTATTTGGAACGGTAATGTCCTTTGTCCAGCACACAGAATGTGTAAGCAGCTAAATTCAAGTCCATCGATGGACTTCAATGCCAGTCTGAATTACCCGTCAGATGCAGCACATAGCAATTACCTGTCATTCTCTCTCACCCTGAGAGACAAAAAGTATCAGTCAAGGACACTTTGAGTTCCAGTGGCCAAAAGGGCAGTAATCCTAACCTGGATATAGATGAGACTCCGTATGGCAGAATAGAGCGTAGCCATGAGGACAAGCTACTGGACGTTTTTAATAGGTAGAGTTTAAAAAAAAAGATGATAAATATTAGAAATTAAGGGTTTTCCAGCAGAAGTATTTTTCTCTAAGCTTATTATTTAAACTGGGTGGAGGTTTTTGTTTGTTTGGCTAGTTTTTTTTGACTCTGCCTGGAACTCCCTTGGGTATTATCTTCCAACAAACAATGGGCATTTTTTGCAAATGCTTTGTAAAGGTCACCTTTTTTTTAATCAACTCACTTTTTCTGTAATAACTGTATGACATTTTTTGCCCTATTTGTGATCAATGAGCATGAATATTTTAAATGGAAAACACACACACTTAACTATATTTTCTAAATGTTGCTGTTACAGTTGGCCCAGGGAGGGGAGGAAGGGTCAGAACGACGATGCTGACCATCCATAATGACCATTCTTTTCACACTGCCTAGTGACTGTACAACCCTTACTGTAATTAGTTGCCTAGGGTTGGTTGTTCAAGAAAAATGGCAGAAAGCTATGTTTTAGTTTTCTTTTGAATGTACTTGATATAAATCTTCCTTATTAATGAAGAACAGGTGGAACTGGTTGCCATGCAGCTTACCTCTGTTGTTTCGATCAGTGCAGGTTGTACCAGGCAAAACACAGTGATCTACCTAAACATTTCTGAATGCAGCATTTAGGTGCATCAGGCCTGTCTCTTTCTACCAGCTGTTCTTTAGGTTTTCTTCGGGCAGATACCATGGTAGAGAAATAACTCATTACAACTTAAAGCATCCTTTAGCATGTATCATTCTTTTGACACTCTCTCTCTGACTTTTATGTCTATGTGTCTGTATGTCTTGTGCAACAATGGTTAATTAATGAAACAGAACTAGAGATCTTATCCTATCTGAAACTATAAAACATACATACTGAAGGTTGTATCTGTTGGTGTTACATGGTTTTCCTGCCCTTCTTGTTTTTAAATTGTACTTTTGATGAATAATGGCCTGATACTATCGAAGTCCATAGTTAAACTGTCCATTTTTTGAGTCATTCTTCTGAATTTTCTGATATAGGATATTTTCCCTCTTCCCAGTAGAAGTAAGCAATAGTACTTGTATTGGAAAACGTCTCCTTCAGAGCCCTTCAGCAATAATGTCCCCAGCTAGAAATTGCACTTCTTGCAAAGAAACAAACTTGGGTCAGATGGGTCTGGGTTTCATGGGATATATAGATACATTTTCTTAAGTGCAATTCATAAGGCATAAATGCGGTGTTTTAAATAGCTTGTGAGGAAAAAGAAGTGATTTTTAATGCAGATCTACCAAATATAATGTCCTTTAGTAGCATCAGTACCCCTGAAGGCAGGCATTTGAGAAGGCAGAGAGAGCCATAACATCAAGATAAATGTTGTGACTAGGATATAAGGAAAAACATAATACAAGGAAATAGAGAAATATGTCCTGTCAAAAAGCAAAGAAGTAGTAATCAAAATTATTGTTCTAGTTTCCAGTTTCTTTTCAACTATTTAATGAGGCATTGGCCTTTACCGATATTAAAACTTCTTTTTCCCTGTAATTGTTTTTAAAGATTGTTAAATCTTTTTTTTTTCCTGACAGTATTTAGGAATATAAATGAAAATATTAATATTTTTTCTTTATTATGCAAAAATTCATAGCTCTGGTACTGCAGTGAAACACAGACACAGGAAGGGAAACTAATTCTGAGTAACCATTTGAAGTGTGACTTTATAATTCTATATGAGAACATAATCACATGTATTTTGGAATTTGAAATTCCAGAATTGTAAAAATTCTGTAGCTTTCTGTGAAACCGAATGTATTTGATAAACACTGAAAAGAGATTTGTAGTCAGATAATCTTATTGACAGACTGTTTTTTATGGATGGTATCATGAAAGCAGCCCTTCTGTAGTAAGGTTTGTGTACAAAGCTATAACCTAGCCTTAATTTCATTAAAATGGATTTCATGTTTACCAACCACAGAATGGAAAGAAGTTATGGAGTCTGCTCAGTATATTGCCTCCAAGTTAAACAGCCAGCCACAACGGAATCTGGGTAAAGATTTAACCTTTCCTGACTTGAACAGGAGCTAGATCAAGGTATAGCTGTGAGGTACACTGAATATGNTTTGGGTGTAGACAGACAGTGTAAACAAAGTCTCAGAGCTCCTATTGTCTTGATTTCTGCTGTACTGCTATGTCCAGAGGTGAGGTGCTGTTCAGTGGCCAGGGTTCTGGGTAACGGACAGGCTGAGTGGTCATTAAGCCACAAGCAATGCCATGTGCTGGGCAGTACAGCAGCTCTGACCATTTGAGCCTAGGTGAGGTTGTGATTACTTTTGTGAGGCCATCAGCACTTGTTGAGCTTTTTTTCTCAGACAAACAAAAGTGTATACGTACTGAAATGATTTTTGTCCACTTCTGATATTCCTTTGCCTTTTAATACTTAATTTGGTTTGTCTGCTCTCCTCTCACTTTGCTGACGGAAAGGCTTCTCTTTCCAACATTTAGAAAATGCTACATCCACCCCACATAAAGTTAAGAGACTGTTTCCTTCTAAGTTTCATTTTAGCAGACCAAGGGTTAGCTGGCTAGTGTAACTGCTTTCTGGGAATTATGTTTCCCTCCACAGCTTCTTATCATCATGTTCCCTTTTCTGTGCCTAAAGAGGTAAGGAGTCACTGGTTTGACAACACCTAACTCAAACTTTTACATGGGATTGACTTGTGATCACGAATTGTTCTAATGTCAGATATTAACCCAGGGATTATTGCAGCCATAAACAGAAGCATTTGTAGTTCGGATTAAGGAGTTGGTGGGGGAAGAGGCACTGAGGCTATATTCCTTCTTGAATATGGAAGCGGTATATTTATTTTCACTAACAATGGCAGCCAGTAATTACAGCCTTTTCTCATTCTCCTGCCTCAGGGGAACTGAACTGCTGCTGTCTCAGGGGAGGCTGAGCTGCTACTGGCTGCTGCCATTTAACACTTCCTATTCTCCTTTGAACCTGTCCGTGAGCCATTTCTCCTTTCCTATTCCTGGTAAATATGTTCTGAAATGCCCTTTAAAGCAAGTTTAGATATCTGTGCAAATAGTATAGTTTAAACACCTGGAGGAGGCTAGCAGACATAAATCTTTCATTCAGGGGAGTCTTTATCTGCAACAAACTCCCCCTCCTCTCCATAACTGAATGTACTTTCTTAAGATTGCAGATAATATATATTTACTTTTCCTTGTTTTTTTCTGACACACAATTGAGGTTACAGCTGTTTATTTCTCAAATATATCATATGAAACAATATTCTTGCCTTTATGAGTGATCTCTTTGACTCAAAAATACCAGACTTCCTGTACTGTGCCAAGAACTGTGTAGATTATGTGGAGTGCTAAAGGAAAAAAAAAAATTCTTTTACTTTCTGTAAACAGAATATAGATTTTCTAAATTATGCTTCTTATTAATTCCTGTACAGCTATGTTTCTTTTCTCTTGTTCTCCCTCTTTATAATGCTGAAAAATGAAAATTTAACTAGTGGTGATTTTTACTGGCAGATAAGAGAGTTCATTCTGTGAATATGTTAGTAAACGTATTGGAGAAAAAAAAATGGTATTTCTGCGAGCATACACAAACATGAACACATTAATTTTGTGTATAACCAGCAGATAAATCTTTAGCGTTGTGTCAAGTAAGTTTTATTACCCAAAGCATGAGATGTGTACGTAGTCATCCAGACCTTACGTACTTTGGATGAGGTAAGTGATATACCCCTCGTGCTTTGAACGGACATTTCCTAATCATGTTCCATTTTCTAATTGTTTATTTACTACTATTTCTTTCTCTTAACTATCTCCTCTCTAAAATCAGACTATCGGCTATTCTGTGCAAGTACTACAGTTGCCATTTCACCAGGACAGACTCTCCTCTTAGGAGAGACTCTCCCTTTCCCCTCAGCTGTATTCTTTGCTTAACAGTTACACCCCAGCATCCATCATTTTAAAACAGACACCAAGTCAAAGGAATAAAACAGGATGTGTCAGATCAGCTCATGTTAAAGAGCTTTTATGTTACGCTGGATCCACCTATATTCACACACTGTTTTTTAAAATCTTTGTTCATTCTTGTGTATGATTTTTCTTCCTGCATGATTCTAAGGGAATCCACATAGCGGGCAAATAGAATGAAAGGAAATATCAGTCCAATCATACATTGTAACTCTTTAAAATCAGGGTGCATCAGGCTCTGTAAAATGTTATTAATATAATCTGCAAACTAGGTTTTTATTCTGCTGTTTGGAAGGCTGATGCATTTGCAGGACCCAAACAAATGTGAGCTATGCGGGACAGTCCAAAAGAGAGTGTAATGGTACAGTATAAAGATTAATTGTGAAAGTAATAGTGTTTGTTTTCTAATTATTCAAATCTTAATTACAACTGTGTTGGCCCAATTAGTTCAAAACACAAGGCTAATGTTAGGGTTGGGTGGATACACAGCATCTGTGCATAAGTAAGAGGCATCTGTTGCCAAGTGGTGGAGTGATGGAAAGTGTCAACTCACCAGCTGTGAAGTCAACAAAGCTCTTAAAAAACACAAGTTTGAGCCAACACAATGATTTAGCACACTTGAGGGAAAGTAAAGCTTATTGCACATGTATACTTTAGCTAGCTGTTGTCACCTAGTGGGACTGAAATCTAGAGCAACTGTGCATATTGAAGTCTTTGCCTGCTCTTTCAACAATGCCCTGCCTGACAAGGATCTGCGGAGGGGAATCTGGCAGTGACATTTCTGCCCATCAGTGCTTCAGAGGATTGATTTTATTTTTTTTCCTTGAACAAGCTAGAGAACAAAAAAGTGAAATATAAAGAGGAATGTCATATCTAAAAAGTGTTGGCTTTTCTTTCCTAACACCAATTTCGCCATTCCCTACAGTTCTGTAAGGAGAGATGGTTGTATTGACAATCCGTTGTACCTTGCCCATTGTTTATTGCTATCAATTCCAGAAAGACAGGGTTTTTATGATTCTGACTATTGATACTGATCGTAGTAATTTCTAATATTGCCTGCAGAGATTGAGGATATTAATAGTCTCACTAACTTTACAATGGTGTGTTTAATATTTATATGTTGTTAACATTTAATGGCAACGTGTAAACTTTACTGAAAGATAATCAATTGGCAGCAAGAACAGAAGAAGAAGGTGAACATTAAAGTCTAGGACAGAATTATGTTGAACACTAATGCATTCACTTTTGACCTAGTTCTGAATTTTATGGATTCTTTTGTCAGTGACTTCATTTGCATTACTTTCAAGTTTTTATTTATTCACATTTCAGAAAGTACAGATGGAGTAGTGTTTAGATTCATTGTAGTCTGATAATGTTGTTGTTAATTTACATGAAATGCATGGAGAGTTTGGTACTACACTGCAGTGTGATGGAAAATGAGCTCAACTTTCAACGTTGCCTTCACAAGATTTTTCAATTACATTAAATAAAATTAAAAAGAGTTACAGGGCAGTTCCAGCCTTCTGGATTGGGCTTTTCTTATTCATAAATTGCAACAAAAAAGCCTTTGATTTCCCTGCTGGTGGAGCAAATAGCCCTTTTTAGGTGTGGTTTGTACTTTAATACAAAACCTTTTGCTTTAAAAAAACAAGTATATGCCAGTATGGCAATACTTGAGCTATACTATTAAAGCAGCACCTTGACTGGACTGGAGAAGCTGAGCTACTCAACCCACCTCTATTAAGAAATATGTGAATAAAAACAGCTACTTCTGAACAGGTATAAAGAGGTGTAAACTTTAATGGTTGAAAACTGAGGACTTTGAACTTAGGAAGCACCTTTTTTATAGTAACAATTTCTTTAGATGTTCAACACATGCACATTTCATACTCACAAGGAAAATTCAGAATTTCTCCAACTTATATTGCAGTTTGTGTATAAACATATATACAGCGGTGCAGTGATAGAGGCAATGGTACATTAGGTTTGGCTAAGATTACCTGACCAATTTTACTTATGATTGTGTCAGAGACTCCTGAAGAAGATCTAAAGCTGACACCTCCACCATTAAGTCACCGGTGTCATGAGTCTGACTGTGGTATTTCTGTAGATGGAGAATAGAAGGAGCATAATGAGACACATAGCAATTAGTTATATGTGCTTTAGTGTTTCGGATTTCAGCTTCCTGTCACAGTTGTGACTGTATGTCACCTGCAAAAATGACCTTTCCTTTTAAATCACACTGACAATGTGAATAGCACGTGTATACTTTAACTAAACAACTTACCAATTCAAGTGGGCTGCCTCAGCTGTAAGACATGAACTCAGAAGTGATAAAGCATGGCACTGCTTCAGTAAAATGGAATAAGAAATCATTCTGACAGAGCCTAGATCTTGGTCTGGGCTGTTGAATGGATTTGGTTGTGGGATTTTTTTTTTCTTTTTCCATTCCTTTCAAGGTCGATGTTCCTTATTTTGTGTAGAATACATCTTACATGACACTACAGGAAGACATGCAAGGTGGCTGGGTTAATGTTTGTGGGGTCAGAATGGACTTCTGAATGCAGGGAAAAGGCACCTGAGAAATAGTGTTGCCAGTCACCCCATAAAGGCAAACAGTGACTGAATGTCAGATTATCAGACTGCAAGTCTTTACTAGGGGCTCATTATGAATGATTTTGAAAATAAATATCTCAGTCTGTCAATAGGTAAAGGAGCTATTTCCCCTCTCTTCTGTTTAATTCTCTTGACTACATGGAATTAGAGAGTGGAAGCTGCTGCTGTGATGTTAGAATAATGATAGTAAGTTATGTCTGGGAACTGATTCTCATTTATTGGATTTGTAGACACCTTTAAAATTGCAGAAGTATTTAGGCAATTAGCACTAGAAATAATACATTTTTCTGTCTATTCCCATCCTATCCATTGCTAGGGCAGGAAACGTGATTAAGCTAAGTAGCAATGATTTTTTGAAGATAACTTGACATTTGTGTATGATAAGAAGTACAAATTTTTAAAATACCTAATCCATAATCATGCAGATGACTTGTTGCAGAGTGTCTGTATCAGTAGTTCATCTTTTGTGAAGCTCTGTCTGGGGTCTGAAAGCAGCAAACCTGTGCTCCTGTGATCACAAAGGAGATAATGTTTCCTTTGCTGCTGTTCCATCCTATATGCTAGAACAATGGTAAAGCCCCAGTTGCATGTAAACCAGGCTAGAATAACTCTGTTTTTATCTAATTCCCATTCCCATACAACTTCCTCTGACATATACATGTACGTAAATAACGTTACCACATTTGCGGGTAAAACTTGTGCTAAGTTAGACCTTGTCTCAAATGCCTTATATTCAATGTTTAGTAACTCTTTTAAGTTTCCTTTTACAATAAAAGACTGCTGTTCATCTGAAACTATTGAGGGAAATAGAGTAGACAGAACATTTAATTTGACTACTCCTGTAAATAAGATGGCATTTCTTTAAATCATTCATTCCAAACCGAAAGGATTGTTGTTTCACCATTTTATTTCATATGTTCAGGTTGTCATTTCTTCTAAGACATTCTCTGTGAAGACCACCTAGGTCACATTAGCAGTTGCAGTTTGAAAGTAGACCTTGAAACTGCATGCAGAACTTAAATGCTTCTCTCAAGTAAATACAGTATATCATGTCTCAAACATATTGTCAAGTGACTTCAGTGAAGTTATTTCAGAGTGATGTTAGTTTTCTTAAGAACAGATACTGGCAGTATCTCTCTGATAAAATAACATCTGCGTTTTCTGCTATTTCAGAGTGAATTGTTATTGTCATGTAAATGAAAGAAATTGTGAAAGGTCATATGCCTGGATGGCTAGACATATTGTTGTTTATATCGCATCACTAAAAGCAATTCACACTGAGGTCAATGACACATTTGCTTGGCCAGTTCCTTAATTGAGTTTTATCAACTGTACTGGCTTTAGAGCAGCTGTTTGATTTTACATCATACTAAAAAAAAAAAAAAATTGGATCTTGATCCAGTGGAAGATCTGTCATATTAATTTCAGTGGTACTGGATCAAGATCTGATCTTCTGTTTTTCAAAAGGGAAAGAAAATAGAACCAAGTCTTTAAAACATGGGAGGACCTGTCCTTGTAGTATATCTTTACAGCATCTCAAACAATTCTGTGTTCATCAATGTCACGATCACTCCTTTGAAGAAAAAGTAACCATAAGAAAATTAAGTACACCTATGGACTATTGAAAAAGTAATGGTATCTGGATTCTGTGTGCACTCGTTATGACAATTATTTGTCTTCCCATATTGCGCTGTAGCTGAACTTTTCCACTAATAACCTTGAGTCATCAGCACACTGGTGCAGAAAGCATAGAGTATTAAAGACAACATGAAGCTTTTTATGTAAAATACCAATTTCCAGGGAAAAATAAAATGATGCTAACCATGGCAGAGCATTATGCTGCTGTGTTAATCATTGTAGACTCATTTATGTCAATTAACTTGCATTTCTACAGGAACTGTTTTTCTAGTGTCCTGTACTAAAATCCGGTAGTGATGTGATTCTTAAATAACTTGTATTCAAATACAGGAGGTGAACATAAAACAGAGTAGAGGTCAGGTAGTGATTTATCCAGTAGGCTAGGATGAAGCCTACTTCATCCTATATTGGTCGGGCACTGGAACAGGCTTCCCAGGGAAGTGGTCATGTTACCGAGCCTGCCAGAGTTCAAGAAGCATTTGGACAACGCTGTCAGACATACGGTCTGATTTTTGGGTGGTCCTGTGCAGAGCCGAGAGTTGGACTCGATGATCCTTGTGAGTCCCTTCCAACTCGGGACATTCTATAATCCTATGGTTCTATGAAGGCCATCCCGACCAGCCACCCTGTATGCCAAACAGCAGTGTAAGTTCTTTTTGGAGTTTTGTTTTGGTGAGTTGAATTTTTTCTCCAGTTTTCTGTCTGGACAGGAACAAATCAGATGTGAGATGGCATCAATTCAGTTTTGCAGAGGAAGAAAATTACAGTGCTTATTCTCTCTGATACACATTATATTCCAGAAGACATGAGGAAGCAGGCACTATTCTTGCCTGTTCAAAAGTCAAGAACAGTTGTTCTGAGCATTGTATGAAGGACATTGATGGTTCTTTTTATACCTCTATAACTTTCTATACATGAAGTCAAGACAGTCCGTCCTACCTGCACTGCTATATCTGCAGTCGCTTTAATAACTTTGTTTGATTTCATTATGTGAAGTTGTTATTGCACAAAACCTTCTTCTTACCTTTTTTCAAGGAATCTTACCATAAAAATAACATACTGGACACAAATCTGTTTATCCCACACTTTTTATAAACCTTGATTTTTGTAACTTCATTTAAAGGAATAATTTACTGATGCTGTAAATCAAATGTTTTGTATAATGCTTGTGTTAATATCTGGACATAACTTCCTCTGCGTAGTTATTAAATAAGTCCTTATTATTTATAGTATCTGTTTAGTTTCTAGCTTCTTCTCCTTGCTTACAGTAACTTTCATTTCAAAATAAGTTAGAGTATTCCTATTGCTATCGCTAACTTGCCACATATTCATAAGAATTCTGTTTGAATTGTAAACTGAGCATGAGAACTGTACTACCAGCTGGATTTTCTGCTGTGTGTTTAGGACTAATTCAAGTCTCAGTGATGTGAACAGAGTTTTCTTATCGACTTGCCTGTGAGATGGATTAAGCCCTTAGGCAGTCCTTCTGACTCAGATTTTCTAATAACTAATGCAGCAACTAGGAAGAACTAAAGCATATCTCAGTTATTATCCACTTTTACAATAGAAGTGTGGGAGTAAATGCAAATATACCATTGAAGAGGGAGGATATAGTAATTACAGCTCATGGTTCCCCTTTTCATAATGAAAAATAAACAAATTCTGTATGAATAAAACCAGCAAATAATCTAATATTATTCCTCCACTAATTTTGTATGAAATTCTATAAATGAATTCAGCAGTCATCAGAACAGTTAATTAAATTGAAGTAATCAAGGTACAAATCCATACTGCTTTATGCCCATACTCCTTTATGGTGCTCACCTTTAAGTCTTTCTTTTTTCCTGCATTTTAGACGTGCTAGACTTGAAATCCCATAATGTTCCCTTATTTTGATATAACAGAAGCTTTCCATCATCCTGCTATTTCCTGTCAATAATAATTTTCTTTCTTCTGACTCTACTGAGAAAGAAAGAGATGAATAAGGTTCTTAATGGAATGACTGCCTATGTCGCTTCCACGCATACTGCTCATACTCTGTCTTGCAGATAGCCAGAAAATGATTCCCAGTTAACCACAAGGGCAGAATTCTGTGAGAAGTACATAGTTGAAAAGAGAAACAATGGGAAGCATAGGATAATATGCTGGTTGTGGTGTCACTGGCAAGTGTTCATTGCATTAAGCCAATGTCAATTTCCTTAGTGTATTCTAACTTTAAAAATTTAAGCCAGAGATTGTCATCACCTTGGATCACCCATCCTTAAGGAATTTAAAATAAAAGACTGTATGAAGCAACTAGTTCAGTTGCTGCCTGTTTCAGGCAATAGTGATGGAGCTTAAGTGATCTTTGTATACCTTGGAGAGGTGTATTTTAAGTGTAGTTTGATAGTATTTTCAGGGGAAACCTGAATCTCTTAGTCTGATAACAGAAATCACTACTTACATTGTTATTACATTTGCAACACCATTACCAAAAATGAGAATACCGAAAGCTGCAGCTTATCCTATGAAAGTGGTGACAGTTCAGATTTAGAAAGACAACCAGAAAAGTCCTATGAAATCCCCCTCAATACCTCTTTGACTTTACTAACGGTATCTGCTGTATTCCCATATCTTCTATGTTAAAGGAATATACAAAGGAAACCAAAACTCACTCTTTTTCTTTTATACCAGCTAAGCTTTATGCAAAGCCAGATGCCTTAATCAGCTTCCCACATGATCTCACTGGAGCATGATGAGGATCAGACCCACATCCCAAAATTTGTTCAGAGAATTATGGAGCTTCACAAGCAAAAGTTAAGAAACAAACATAGGACTTTTTGCAGTTAAAACTATTGTTCCAGTTGCCCATACGGTTTTGGAATACTTCGTCTAAAAAAGAGACTAGAAAGAAAAAAAAAGAAGTTTGTCCAGTGTGAGGAATGCCATTCCATTTCTTCCAGCTGCCTTTTGGATTGAGAATTCAGAACCTATCAAGATTTCCAGAGTTTAATAGGCAGTTTTTGTTAGAGGTGTCACAAAATGGGAAAGGCTAGATAGCTAAGAGAGATGTCAAGAGAGGAAATACTGCTGTGCAAAGTATGGACTGCACTGCTGCCTCTCTCTGAAGATAATGTTCAACATTTGGAGTGCAAGCAGGGTGTCTGAGACCAACCCTGAATAGAAGACATTTTTAGGCTGGCTAAATGTTTCAGAATTTTCTGTTTGACTTTTTTGATTCTTGAATTTGGATTTTTTTTTTTTTGTGTAGAGGTGGACCTGCGTAAGAGAGCTGGTGAAGTACAAATAAGTCAACACAACTAACCAACAAAAAGATTGCAGCTATTCTAATTAGTTTTGTGCACTTTTGAATATCTACAGATTGCCTGCAGATTATCAAGTCTATAATAGAATTTTAAAATTCTGATTGTCCAAGCTATTGTGTCCAAACAAGGACTTATGTCAAGGGACAAAATATAATCAAGTAGATAAATATTGATTGAAGGTATTCAATCATAAACAAAAGCACAATTCTCTGATTTCAGTTTGCCTGAAGTGTTTCCTCTGAATTTCATCTTGCATTTCATTTGCATTTCAGGCTTTAAAAGACATTGAGCCATCATTGTGTAAATTTCAAACTTGCTCTAGTAGATTTTTTCAATAGATTTGAGATACCTAAATAGATCTTTTTTCAAAACTTTGATGAAAATAGGTAGCAGAACTCTGATGCTATCCATGCATCTGCTAGGCCACAAGAACTGAAGCCGCTGGAAATCACATAACCCTAGAAATTCTGTGCATTCATGCACAATTAATCAAGAGCCGTGGAAACCAGTTACCTGGTAAGCAGCAGGTTCTGTCAGAGGTATGAGAGCTATTGGTAGAGATTAAGTTACAATTCACCACTGAGCCTTATTATATTCTGAAATTTTTCAACTAGTATCAACAGATCTTTGTGTTTGTGTGGTGTGCTTATGTGTATGAAACTGCTTGAATAGCAAATGCAATTCAGAAGAGCTGGTGGTGTATAGATTAGAAAGTAGTAATACATGAGAATTGAGAACTAGTAGATCACAAACATGAAGCTGTGTTCACATGTAAATTTAGAAAGCTGCTAGCATCAGAAATAATTTTATTTCATTATTTTATCTGTAATTGCTTCAACTGAAATTGGCACAGATTGTTTCATATAAAAATTAGTGTTTTCAGTTATCATGATTAATAGGTATATAATTGTTCATAAACTGCTATTTGTGCTGTTGGTATTAGAAAGTTTAGTCATCAACAGATGAAGAAATACAGGAGGAGCAGTAATACTCATAACATCTTTAACTAAAAACGTTTTCAAATCTATTTAAGCATGTAACTAATTGTATTGAATACAGTAAGACTACTGACATGCTTAATTTAAAGCTACACGTAAGTGATTTGCTAGTAAGAAGTCACAGATGGGTATGGAACTGGATAGTTTTCCAGTTCACTGTGTTGAATTGGAGCATCTCTAAAACACGTGGGTTCTCTGTTGGAAGAGAAAGAAATGGTTTCAACAATTTCCTTTTCTGTCTTGTGCCATCACAGCATGAATCCAATAGGTGGTGAGCAGCTGCACCTTTCTCTGAAGTCAGTTTAAAATTGCGAGCAATAAATACTTCTTTGCATCAGTGCTTTTTTTTCTTTAGCATTTTGGTCTTTTTCTTCACAAAACTTACAGTAAAATTAGCCCATGTGAAATAGCTGTAAAATTCAAGACAGAAATTATCAAAGCTGTAAAATTAATTTCTGGTATGTTACAATATTTGCTGTAGAAAGGAGCAGCTGGAAAAGACAATGAATATGCAGAATATCAAGGCAAACTTTTGGCTAAGAATGCAGATGGTTATTTTTTACCAATCTGACTGAATTTAACTCAATTTACTTCAGACCATTGTAAATATATTTATGCAATTGCATTTCTAGGCTGTGTGAGCAGCTGCGATTTTCACTCTACATGTATTCATATTTCCTTAATTTGGCGGGGGGGTATTAGCTACTCAGTGAGAGGTTTCTGGTGAGAATGGAGAAGGATCCAGGATCCAGAAGGCTGTAACCTCTTTTTCCATTAGCACTGTTAGGTGCTTTTGTGGTTCTGTGACATGAGGCAGCAGTTCTGTGACCTCAAAGTCCTTCCCAGGTCCTCAGTCCCTCCTTTAAACTTCATGTGATACTCATTTTGAAGAGGTGCTCCCAGCTTCCTGAAGAAAAGTCCTTAATTTTTCCTTAGTTTACAAGTACATATAAATTTTTTCAAATGGTGGTGGATAGAAGGAAGGAGAAGGAAGGAGGGAAGGAAGGAAGGAAGGAAGGAAGGGAGGGAGGGAGGGACGGTTAGTTGTGTAGGACACATTTCCTTTGCATCAAGTATGAGAGCTGCTCAATCAATTCTTTCCAAGGGTGAGAATATTTAATTGATCTACTTAAGCCTGGTGATTAAGGCATTTATAGAAATTGATGGGAAAGGAGTAAGACTCTTCACAGAATTTACAAAAGTATTATCGCTATTTTTGCCCTGATTGTGATTTCTCTGTGGAGAAGCTGCAATGCTTATGAATTTGTTCGGTGTTTCTGCTCAATGGATTGCTTATTAATTGTAAGATACATCTATACACTTTGATTGTAAGTGAAATAACCTTTTAAAACCTTTTGGACTGTTTTTTTTTTTTTTTAATCATTGTGTAACTGTGCTACCTGTATTATCTTAATAAGCTTTATGCAATTATGGTTAAACTAAGATACAGAGGGAGTGTCCCAGCCCTAAATAATTTACAGAGTTATGTGAATCAAACAGATGAAAACTAAACTGTAAGTAAAATTCCATAGATTATTACCCACATATATTTTTTAAAAATATATTTTAAAAATTTCACAAAAAGTGAATGAACTCTGTACGGGGTCTTAAAGATTTAGAAAAAATAGCTTACTGATCAGCTGAAGACCTTCTTAACAGTAACTTTCCAAAGGTACGAAAAGGAGAAATACTTTGTTTGAAGCAATAGAGCACAACTGAAACTAAGTTGTTCAGAAAGGGACAAAATTCTTTTCTTTTTTTGTAGGAAAGACCATTGGACTGAGGTACTAGGAAGATGCTTAAGGTCAGTTAGGTTACTTAATTTAGGAGTTGTTGCTGGCAGTGAACTTTTCTCTCCAATGAAATTTAATCTTGATGTGCTTTATTGGAGCTCTATTTTGAACCTCCAGACACCTGGAAGTGGTTTGATTCCTCTCAAGTCCAGAGGTACTCTGTGAATAGACACAATTTGAAGATACAGCTTGGACAGGACAGTATAGTTCTGTCCCGGATACTACAGTTCTAGCTTGGAAAGATTGCTGAAAGGTTGAGCAAATGTGCTGAATTGGATTTGGAACACAGATTGGCCTTGGGAAGAGAATAAAACCATATTAGAAATTACTATGAGATCGTAAGGTTTTTTTATACATAGATTTTATTTTGGGATTATCAGAGGTAGAGTTATTGCACTTTTAAAATACATAACATGATATCCAACTGGGATCAGTTTGTTAAGATTTGACAACTTGAGTTCTTCATCCCCAGTTAAGATAAGCTATTGAGTCCTTTTGGTGAGTTCACAGTACAGCTTGTTTGTCATTCTGACTCACATAAATAAGTTCATATCTGGAAAAATATTACATGAATTTGTGTAGCAGTAAAATATGATTCACTTAGAAAACTCCTATAACAATCTTTTATTTTAATGCATTTGTAAATTACGGAAAACATCTGTAATAATAAAGTGCTAATAATTTACCAAATATCATCTGTGATGCAAGGGCTAAACTCCAATTATCCAATTATTAAGCTTTATTTCAGCTGAAATATATAATATATAAGTAATGTTTATTTATTCATTTTATTTATTTTATTTCAGCTTTAATGTGAATCTTGGTATTGACTTTACATCAAATATTTCCACATGAAGAAATCAGTGGTGCAATCTGTCTTCTACCTTAAGAAATGATTGATCTTTAGCAGAATGAAAAAGACACCTGAATGCTGTAATTCTCTTTCTCATCTCTCTTGTTATGATTTTGGCTGAATAGTAC
>VXAL01013249.1:0-20870 GCA_013399475.1 Chauna torquata | reverse complement strand
TTTTTTTCCCTTTCTTAAATCTGCTCTCCCAGAGGAGCAAACAACATGGCTCACTGGCTCTGCTCTGGCCAGCGGCGGGTCCCTTTTGGAGCCGGCTGGAGCTGGCTCTGATCTGACATGGGGCAGCTTCTGGAATCTTCTCACAGAAGCCACCCCTGTGGCCCCCTTGCTACCAAACCTTTACCACGTAAACCCAATACATGTTTCATCTGAGATGTTTGTTTGGTTTTTTTTTTTTTTTTGGTCTTTCTGAGGTTTTTGTCAGTTATAAACTTCTGATATGAGAAGTTTACATTGATGCTTACAAACCATTAATTTGTTCTTTCAGCTGTATATGCTTGCTAGTGATTATCATTTTGTCGGTAGTCAAAATATATAAAGTTTAAGATCACTTTAAGCACCTTAAATGTGTAGATAGTTTGTGAATTGAATAAGAAAACCACTTTTTGATCCATGGATAGAAACCGAATTAATAATAATTGTGTACAATAATGAATAAGTACTTCTAAACAAATATAACCAATCCATCTTGAAAATAGCAGTACATTTCAGCAAGCTTTTGTAAGATACAAAAGAGTAGCATGTATTAAACAAAAGCAGTGATATAAGAGAATTACACACAGTGCTATTAAAATATAGAGGCTTTATAGAGGATAGTCATCCCCGCACTGTATGTGGGAGAAAAGTTCAATAGTATTCATAACATACTGCACCTGAATAATCAAGTATCTTACTCTTTTCTAAGCAGAATAACTTTGCTTTGACCACAGTACATAATTTAGTATAGCCACAAATTACAATTCTACAAATTCTGCAGTTCTAGAATTCTGCAATTTTACAAATAAGTCACTGAATTTTCCATAGACCATGATGAGCCTGGAAAACTGAAATAGTCTAGCTTTTTTTTTCTCTTTTCCTGCTGGATGGCTTTTCTTCACCAAAATCTTAATCTCATTGGTTTGTGCAATGAGCACAATTAAATACATTGGTGGTGTTTTGGATGCTATCTTTTTGATAAAATGTGGGTATTTCAAGGTTACATGCATGATAGATCATAAAACAAATCACATATTACATGCTCTGTGCATGTGACTTGCTGCAACATGAAGTCATCAAAAAGATGATCTTAGAAGTGATTGATATCTCAGAGGATGAGGAAAACGCTTACCGCTCCAGGTCGCATAGTTTTTGAGTAACACTGTCAGCTACGAATCTCATTTTGTATTCTCAGGATGCAGTTTTAAAAAATGCTATAACCTTTTAGATATGAACTTTTTGTTTTAATCTGTCACTTAAAACTGGGAAAGACCAAGGAAATGTTGAATATATAGGCTTGGATTTAGTTCTGATTCTGGCTCTAGTGTATTCTGTTGCTTACACTGATAGATCTTTTCAGATCACTTGTCTCTATCTTAGATTCTCCTTTGTGAAACATAGCTGCTGCTATTCACATTCTTCGAGGATCTGTCAAGATGTTTTATTCATTAATGCCTAGACAGTGATATATGCTACTCTTTGAAGTGTTTATTAATATGATATATATATGGACATATAAATGAACAGTCCTGTTATGTAAACTGATTAGTATTATTTGTGTCACTAGTTTTTTGGTCTTTGGAATATTATGAAAGCAACATTTTAACTAGGCAGTATATATTTTCTTTGATCTTTAAAAAGTTTAATGTGCCTCATGTTAACCACTATCAAACTAGTCTATAAATAACCATACTATTATATTATTAATTTCTTTCATTTGTCTTTTCTTTATATTAGTTACTAGTTCCACAAAAGTTTTTGCTTTGTTTGTGTCTTCCCAAAGGGGACAACAACAACAACAACAACAACAACAACAAATTGTTTTGTTGCAGTGCATATTTTCTTGGTTTGCCTGTGTTACAGTTATCATGTTGTGCCAGTTGTTTTTTTTTCTGAAAAGTTCCCTGATGAAAACAGTAGTAAGGTATATATTAATGTTGTAGCTGTAAAGCTTACAGTAAATTTCACTAGTGTCAGTACTTTCAGAAGGTGCATAATAAGTGTGTTGTGCGGTGGACACAGACTCCCTGTTTCCTTCATAATGGAACTCCTGCCAAACACATATACAGGTAAGTATTATGAGCCTGCTTTTGAGGAGATCCATGGAAGGACATTATTACCACAAAGAAATGAAAGTTTGATTACTTACATATGTGGAACATGAAGAAAATCTGCCTACATAATCTACCAATGCAAAACCGAATGAAGCCTTATCCGTTTTTGTTTCTTCAACTAAAAAGATAGCAGAAAAAATTTCTGTTATGTATTATTAATTGTAATGGATGCAAAAGATGATAGCATGAAGGTCAATGAATGAATTTTTAGCTGCCTTGTTATTTACAGATTTTTAAAAAAGAATATTTTAACCTTTTTTCTCTCCTCCGATTTTTACTTGTCTTTAGCCTAGTTTTTAGATTGGTAAAGATTGTTTCTGGTGTTTCAGCTTCTGAACTGAGTTGTAGAATGTTCTTCCAGAGCTGCTTCTACAGAATCGCTTCTAGAACTTAGGCAGAAAGAGGAAGTGTATGGCCACTGGAAACAAGATTGAGTGACATGGGAGGACTACAGAAATGCGGTTCGCCATTGTAGGGAGAAAATTCATTCGGCTGAAGCTCAATTGGAGTTGAAGCTGACCAGTACTGTGGGGGACAATAAAAAAGGCTTTTTAAAGTATGTTAACAGCAGGAGGACCAGAGAAAACATTGGTCCACTAATTGATAAGGATGGTCTCCTCACAAATAGGGACATAGACAAACCAGAGACATTTAATGCCTTCTTGGCCTCTGTCTTCAACACTGATGATGGTCCCAGAGGTCCCAGAGCCCTGAGTTGGAGGACCGTGACTGCAGGAATGATAAACTCCCAGCCAACTCCAAACTTGTGAGGCATTTGCTGCTCCAGCTGGATGCATGTAAGTTTATGCGGCCTGATGGGATTCATCCCAGGGTATTCAGAGAGCTGTCTGATGTCATTGTGAGACCTCTCTCAATTATTTTTCAATGGTCTTGGGAATCAGGAGAGGTCCCAGTCAACTGGAAGCTGGCAAACGTTCCAATTTTCAAGAAGGGCAAGAAAGAAGACCCTGGTAATTACAGGCCTGTCAGTCTCACTTCAGTGCCTGGTAAAATTATGGAGAAGATTATTCTGGGGGTTGTTGGAAAACACTTGAAAGACATTGCAGTTATTGCTCACAGCCAACATGGGTTCACAAGGGGAAAATCCTGTTTAATGAACTTAATTTCCTTTTATGACAAGGTTACCCACCTAGTTGACCAAAGGAACCCAGCTGATGTAATCTTTTTGGATTTCAGCAAAGCTTTCAATACTGTTTCTCACAGTATCCTTCTGGACAAAATGCCCAGCATATGCTAGACAAATGCGTAATATGACAGGTGAACAATTGGCTGACAGGTCAGGCTCCAAGGGTTGTAGTAAATGGTGTTACATCAGGCTGGCGAGCAGTCACTAGTGGGGTTCCATAGGGCTCCATTTTAGGACCAGTTCTCTTTAATGTTTTCATAAATGACTTGGATGCTGGACTTGAAGGTATTCTAAGTAAGTCTGCAGATGACATTAAACTGGGAGGAGCTTGAGGGTAGAGAGGCCTTGCAGAAAGACCTTGACAAATTAGAGGGCTGGGCAATCACCAACAATATGAAGTTCAACAAGGGGAAGTGCTGGATCCTGCACCTGGGATGGGGCAACCCTGACTATATTTACAAACTAGGGGAGGAGAGGCTGGAGAGCAGCCCTGAGGAAAGGGATCTGGGTGTTCTGGTTGATGGCAAGTTGAAGATGTCACCAGTGTGCCCTGGCAGCCAGGAGGGCCAGCCGTACCCTGGGGTTCATCAGGCACGGCATTGCTGGCCGGTCGAGGGAAGGGATTGTCCCGCTCTGCTCTGCGCTGGTGCGGCCTCACCTCAAGCACTGTGGGCAGTTTTGGGTGCCACAAGATAAGAAGGACATGAAACTATTAGAGAGTGTCCACAGGAGGGCTACAAAGATGGTGAGGGGTCTAGAGGGCAAGATGTATGAGGAGCAGCTGAGGTCACTTGGATTGTTCAGCCCAGAGAAGAGGAGACTGAGGGGAGGCCTCATGGCGGCCTGCAGCTTCCTCACGAGGGGAGCGGAGGGGCAGGGCTGATCTCTTCTCTCTGGTGACAGCGACAGGACCCGAGGGAACGGCATGGAGCTGTGACAGGGGAGGGTCAGGCTGGGTGTTAGGAAAAGGTTCTTCACCAAGAGGGTGGTTGGGCACTGGAACAGGCTCCCCAGGGCTCTGCCAGAGTTCAAGCGTTTGGACAATGCTTTCAGACATCTGGTCTGATTTTTGGGTGGTCCTGTGTGGAGCCAGGAGTTGGACTAGATGATCCTTGTGGGTCCGTTACAACTAGGGATATTCTATGATTATATGATTCTGTGAATGAATAGCACCTGCTTTTGAGCAGAGGAATGGGCAGAAGCAAAAGCACCATCAGGAAAAATCGTCCGTAATCACTAAAGGAACTTAATGCTGTTTATCCAGGGCATTGTGTACTCAAATCCCATCATGTTTTGCAACTGTTCAGGGTAGAAGATGTGCTGGATGTCCTAGAACTGTTCTTGGCAGTGACCATATGCAGAAAAAAGAGCCATAGGAGATTTTTAAACTTCACATGAAGAGTTCACAGAAATTGCAATTGCACTACATCCTTGAAACAAGTTTGTCCCAAATCCTTGATTAAATTATGGAAATTTGCAGCACTAGGTGTGTATAATGTTTTTCAGTCTTTCTAGTACAAGAATGAGCAATCTCAAGTGTTTCAGGATATTAGGCACTTGTTTGAAGAGTTCACTTCAGGTGAAACTGGCATATACTGGTAATTTTTTTTTCCATGCAAGCTACTTTTTCTTCTGAAATGCCATTTTAAAAAGCCTCCAGATCCTGTGATCACAAAGACTTGTTTTGTCATTTGTACCATTGCTATAAAATGTGTTTGACAAAAGGAGAAAGAAAAGTGGGAAATTATCTGTCGGTCTTTTTTCAGTGTCATTTTCACATTTTTTCCCCCTCTCTTCTCCTTTTTCTTTTTCCTGGTTGACTTTAGCAAAACAGAGGGAGCTAATGAACTCACAGAGATGAATTATAACAACTGACATACTATTGACTTCAGGATTTATGTGGATGCAAAAGAAATTAAGATTTTTCACTAGCACCCAGTCCTCCTTGTACTTCTTCTTCCTGGTATTTGTCCATCCTCTGTCTTTGCTCTTCATTAGAAAAAATGAGGGGGGAAGGTAGGGTTACAGTTTAGATTGTGACTCTTCTTTCTTTCGTTGTTGTTGTTGCTCCTGCTGTGTGAATGCTACACTTTTCAACTGCGTATTTTTAGCTTCTTTAATAGGCCTAGGCAGATTTTATTGTCAATTACATCGATAAAAATCTGTAACAACACCTTGCTTGTCCTTGAAACTTGACTGGATGTCTATCTGTGCACCTGAAATACAGGATCTTCAATCTTTCATTTTTAAGATCTGATCACTGGTCGCTTAGGAGAAAATCACTTTTGGACTTCTGCAGGCAAGTTTGCCAGATCCCAAAGTCAGTTTGCTTACTGTCCACTTGGCAATCAGGTGTCAGATCTGTTTGCTGTGTATTGAGTTAAATGGTGTTACAAAACAAAACAAAGCAAAACAAAACAAAAAGACCCACATCATTGCCTATTAAGTGGCTACAAATTTAGTAACAAGTGCAAAAATCTCAGAGAAGAAAATCCATAATGATAAATATATCAAGTAGTTTACTGAAATATATTTACTGAACAGGGTGGGACACTATGAAAGTGATCTGAGCTCAGAAACATTTTCTATTAGTTTGTCCCCTTCCCAATATTGTTTAATTTTTTTCTTCCAATCTCCAAAGCGCCTGTGCAAAGATAAAAGGCACATCTGCCTCCTTAAAAGGATTCTGTTTCAAGCAATGTCATAGCCCACCCAGTCTCTCAAAGTGACATACAAGACTTTCCCTACCCTTTGCCCTCCTCTATGAAATATTTCATGATGGAAGAGAAATCTTAGGCTCTACTGAGTGATTTCTGCTCAGCCAAACTAATTCCATTATCCATTACTCATGTTTGAATCAGGCTAACAGCTAATAACTCACATGGAACTCTGTAACCATCTTTAATCTTGTTCTTCATCCAAGTCAGTGCTCCAGCAGCCCATCTTTCTCCAGTTATTAATGGGCAAGTGTCCTGTCAGGCTTCAGCTCATGGAATCGGAAGGAGGCACAAGGTCAACCCTTTCAGACCAACTCTGGAGTGACATATGGTAACTGCAGGCACCCCTCCTCATAAGGGAAAGAACTGGCAATCTCATACAGAATCTGAAAATATTAATACAGGGATTGTTCTTGCACAACCCATTAAATAGTTGAATTTTCACTTCTAAGAAAGTTGGAGATAGAGGTAGAGAGAATTGTGACTGATGAAAAGTCTGCTGTCAGCTCAGTGGCAGGCTGTTTATATCCAAGTGAGTCTTTTTTTGTAGCTAAGTGATCTTACAGAAGATTTCTGAATCCCAGTAGGCATACAGATGCCACAGGATGCTCTCAGAATGAGGTAAAGTGTGGATGACACATTGTGAAAAAATTACTTTTTAATACTTTTCTGACTGACTTAAATGATCCAGGGTATCAACAGTATTACAAAGCAGTAATTATTTTATATTAAATTGGTAAAATGTTTATGTATGAGTACTTGAAGATGTTAATAGGTACTATAATTCTCATGCATATATATGTAGGCAGCAAAAAAGTGTTTGTCTCAATACAATGATGTCTAATTGCAGTTTTAACTTTAGAGACAATTGGATAAGAGAAACTGAAGTAGTGGAAGAACTTATTTAAGCAGTTTCTATTCAACAGGGTAAATCTGCTCTATTGTTACAATGAGAATGAGTGTAAGAAACTGCAGGGTAAGTGAGCGTGCTGTTCATCCCAGACAGTGCTGAGGAAGCCTGTCTTTCTGTGTTGAACAAAGATGATGTGCAAGTATCCTGCCAAGCTTCAGTTCATGGAATCTGAATGAGGCCAAGAGTAGACCTTGCTAAGGGATCTGTGATTTACACAACCCTGAAATGCTGAACCTACTCACAGGGATGTTATTACTTTTGTGATTTATTTATTTTTCTTTTTAAAAATAAAACCACACCCCCACCACCACAACTATTAGGTCATCTAAGTCCATCAGGAACAGAAAATGAAGTTTAGGATCAAAATCATCCCTATGCTATGCCAGTGTAGTCTGTTCTGCAACAGTCTCTTTTATTCGTCCCCCTGTAAAATCTGTGAATCTAAAACGTGAAACCAGATCCTTATTTTAAGAGACACCACATCTACAAATAAATAAAGATTAACTGAATAAAGTTAAGGGCTATAATGGGATCTGCTAAACTGCGGATTGTCTTTTGACAGAAGTGGCAGGCAATCTGCTAACTTAGTTAATGTTTAAAACTTGACAGCATCACCATGTTGTAAACAATTACAAAATTATGTGAGTAGGCATAATGCCTTTAAAATGTTGTCTGCCATTTGAGTTGGTCATTTAAATACAAAATTTTTTCTTCCCATTTTCTTTCAAAACTATTAATAGTTTTCTTCACAAGGATCTTGTTCAATATAAATCTGATAGTTCGTAAATAAATATTTGGGGCCAAATTCTGAATTCATTTAACATTATAGAAAGCCAGAGTAATTTTGTACAACTCCGTAAGGATTTAGATTAAATACTTTTGTTATATAAAGTTGGCAATTTATTCATTATTGTTTGAAATTGTTGGTTAGTAGCTGTGGGACTGTGGAGGTATTACTTAGGCTTCAAAAGTTTTGTGAATGACTACAGAATATAATTTAAATTTAGAGTAAGAATGTAGAGCCGTATTCTGATCTCCACTATGGCTATATTAAATGCAGAATAACGTGAATGATTTTCGTGGCATCACAAAACTGACATTGGAGTTAGATCCTTTTTATTTCCTCTGTACTTTTTAGTTAATGTAATCATTTATTACCTAAGTGGATAAATAATGAAATATGGAATGGTATTTCTAATTGTGATAATTGGAAAAAGTAAAGCATATGGGTAAAATATTTATTTTAATTTTAAAAAAGGTCAAATGCAATAAAAATTAAATTGTTAGGCAGTTTTCACTATTTTCTTTTTTTTTTTTATGGAATGAAGTGTAATCTGTTTAACCCAATTATCTCTATTGTTTCCCTTTCTAAAATCAGAAATGTCAGGTTTTGAGTGGCAGTGATGCTGTAAAACAGAATTCTTCATTGTCTTAGTGGCCTTTGACTCAAAGCAAGGACTTACTGTTACTGTATGTAATGGGGAAACACGAGAGGGGAATGTGTGACAAAAGTGGATTGAGAAAGCAAAGCTAAGCTTACGGGCCTGCTAAGGTTAGTCGGCTAGCCTCCATAGCTATAGCAGGTGCACGTATACGTCTTTGCCAAGAAACTGTGTTGACAGCATGATGGAAATTCATGCAAATAAGTATTTCATGTCACAACTCAGCATTTGGTACACGAAAATTATGCTGATTTTGTAAAATTAAACTGTCATTTTATGGAGAGAAATATTTAGAGATGCTGTGTTACAGTATTCAATCATGTGAACATAAGTACATGCTGACTCCAAAATCTTTCCCTCTAAATCCTTGCTCTGCCTGCTGCCTTCCAGCAATGCTGTAGCCTCCTTTGCATAACTCTTTCTGCTGCTGAATCTTTTGTGCATGTAGGGGCTGAATTTCTAGTGTCTCCAACTCTGAAGTCTGTTGCCTGTGACGCAGAAATAGATTTTACCTCTCTGCTAATATGACACGTTAAACCAACCGGGCAAAATTCTGTTTTACGTTCTGTGTTGCAAATGACTTTAGTCCACTTTCTGCATTCATTTTGTTGGATGGCACCTTGCAATCTTCTCTCTTCCTCTTTTGGTTTTATCTCCCACAACCAATAAGTACAAATGGACTGTACTCCATTTAATTGATGATAGCAGTGACTCCAGGATACAGGGTTACTTTATTTTGTTACTTTCATTTTTGTTAAAAAGTCATGATGTGTTGTTAGTTTTGTTGGGTTTTTTTTTGTTCATAAAGGTTTGCTATTAAGTTTCTACTAGTAAAACAGAATGGAAAAAAAAGTCTTACATAATAGTGCGTTACACTGTTTTTGCAAAAGACCTTACCCCGTAAAGCTTTATAGCAATAGAAATTTTTTTTTCCTCATCTTTGTTTAAAAATCTGTTTGGAAACAAATCTTGTTTTACACAAGTTCCTGATTACAACTCAGAGTAGTTCTAAAAAGCTGATAATCCTGAAAGGGGAGTAATCCCTTTTGAAAACTTGAAACTTTAAAAGTTTTAATAGGTATTTTATGTTGGAAAAAAAACCTTTTATTTGGAAAACTAAGATGTGGTACAGAGTATTTTTAAAATAGTTCCTCATCTTGTTTCTGAAATTATTTTTCATTAGTTTTATGTGGTTTATTTTAACAAAAAAATACTATTTCTGATAGGAAATTTTTGACATAAATTGTCAGTCATATTTACTTTTCAAGAAACAGTTGAAGGATGTTTCAGGTCTAGAAGATCAGAAAGAAAGAGCTTTCCACCTTATGATGCTTCTTGATTTGCATAATCCTAGTGTATTTTACATAAAATGCAATTCCATTATTTTTGCCATTTTATGTGTGCCTCCTTTCTTTGCATCTATTTTCTAAAAACTAAAAGGGAAGAATTTTTTTTATTAGACTTTTGAGAAGAAAATTTATGTAGTTCCATATATAGCTCGCAAAGCTTGGATTAATTAAGCACACTTAAGATTAAATGACCATTTTCTCCCTTGTTACTGCATGGTTTTTTTTTTTCTGGGGAATACTTTGTTTTGTTAGAGTAACACAAAAGCTTCACATAATGCCAATTATTTAAAAAAAATTAATAGTTTCTATGAAAATATAGAGATAAACACTACCAACACTAGGACTCTGTATAATTTTTGTTTATATCCATGACTTTTTCAGTCACCTGGGTTTTTCTGGGACATACAGAAGTGCAACTAGAGTCTTCAGAATAACAATTAATTCCAGGGAGAACTGAATCTTTAGATTCAGTTGATAAGATGAAGAAAAATCTAATGTATGTGAAGGAGATAGCAAGTATGTGTCCTGAAGCAGAAGACTGCTGCATTTGGTGCTCTTATGCATAATGTAATGACAGATTGTCAAACTATTACAATATTTAATGTAAGAAAAGTGATAAGTAGCTCGTGGGATTTGTGACTAGAGGCAGCTGTGCATGGTTCCCCCCCACTGACTTATAGATTTACTTCTTGCAAATTGTCTTTGATTATACTGCTTGAAATATCTCTAAGTTGTTTTAATTTATATCCATTCCATCAGCATCACTAAGTTCAGTTTTGGCTATATTACAGGTTTTTCTACCACCCAAAACAAAGTGAAAATAACCAGCTGAACTATTTCTATGCCATTTTTCCTTCAGGTACAACAGATACGCTGTTACCTGTAGTGAAGTTCAAATTCATCAGATACATTATTGTAGATTATAAGGTCTTTGTAGTGTGAATCAAATAAATGTTCTTGCTAAGTTCATTTTTATATTCAATATTTTCAATTTCTTGATCTAATCATGTTGTGAGTTAACCCTAGTAGGCAGCTAGGGGTTGCTCTACCACACAGCTGCTCGCTTTCTCCCCTGCAGCACGACAAGGGACAGAATCAGAAGGGCAAAAGTGAGAAAACTTGTGGGCTGAAATAAGGACAGGTTAACTGGTGAAGCAAAGAGCTTTGAAGTTGTCTGGCCTTCTTAGTTGTGCTGCACTTTTTGAGTACTGTGTAAGAGTTCAATAAGCAGAGACTATTTCTTCCAATAATACCCTCGTTTGGTGGAATGCAAAATGTGTATTAGCATCAATTGTAAGTGTTTGAAATGTATCCATTCAATTTCAAATCTTCATCATATTGCTTCACTCCTCCTGTGCCACCCTCTGTAACCTTAAGAAGATTTTGGTCCACCTTAGGATTAATTTAATTTTTGTCCAAGTCCAAATTAAATCTCTAGTTCCAGTTTTGACAAGAGAAAATTTAAAAATGAAGCATGGAACAGGGAAGTGCTACTATAAGTGCTTTAAATTTCAAAATAATGTATTAGTGGCACACAGTCAAAATAATAGAAAGTGAGTGTGAGTTTTGTATGGGAGGATTGTACTTTCTGGGATAATGCATTATATTTGATTGTTTTTGCAGTGGAAGAATAAACTTCATTATCTTATTTCCACATCTATGCACTGAACCACTGCTGTTTCTGGTACATGGAAAATACTCTAAATGGCTACTTCATTTTTTTTCTCCACTGTAGAACAGCAACTGTATTGTTGAGAGTCTTTTTTGGAGTGAGTATGGTACAGGAAGGGAAACCTGTTCGTGGAAGTAAACCTGAGGAAGCTGTATCTCTAGTGCTGTTCTTCACAAATGCTTAATCTTGATATAAATTTGGAAAAGGATTTTTACACAGATTTTTACATTGGGAAGGTTCATTTGTGTTAGACTTACCAGTCAATATTTTTTGTGTTCTTTTTGCCAGTGCATCGCTCTTAGGCATGCCTCTAAGGAATACACTTTCATTTTTCTTATAAGGCATATATAAAAATACATGTATGTGTGTATATATATATATATATGCAAATACACACAAAGAAATGACACAAAATAAATGAAAATCTACTGTCCTGAGATTTTTGGCCTAAAGACCAAAGCAAATGTAGTTGTAATGAAAGCTTTGTCCCACTTAACAGGGAGATTGTATCATATGAATGACCGAGAATTATTTGATTTTTGAAATAAGATGAAGAAAATTAGAGACCTGAGGGTTTTGCCTTGATTTCCTAGGAGTATAAAAAAAATCAATAAGAGCTTGGTAGGAGAATTTGTAATATTTGGCTTTGCTTTGAGAAAAATAAACATTTTCTTTCTTCTCTCTTTTTTTTTTTCTTTCGGATATGGAGTGCTTAATCTTTGCAGAACAAAAGGGCCATCTGGGAGGTTAAACTTGCTACCTCCCTTAGGCTGAAAGGGACATCAACTCTGAAAGTCAATTAAAAAAAAAAAAAGTTTTAGTTTTGTTGTGAATACTTTAAAAGGCTCTGCAGTGTTCTTCAAAATCACATTGGTCACTGTTTGGTCTCTCTACTTCAAAGGTCCCTTCAGACAGCAAGCATCTGAACTTATTGCATTGCTGAGGATGCTGTAAATTTTTTCTAGTACTTGCACAAGTAAACAACCCTAAATTTTAACATGGCATGTAGTCCAGCCTCCTGTACATACTGATCATGAAAGGATATATGTGCCCTGTGCTAATAAGCATCTAAAAACTTGTCCTGATTTTCCAAAGTCCTCTGCATACACAACATCTGACTAAGAGCATCTTTGAGAAGCAGAACTGTTTAATTCAGGTACTATATTTAGACATTAATCTTAAACTTAATGTCTTGCGTTAACTGTTGCATTTTAATAAGCAAGAAACGTCCATTTCTTCTCTTTGCCCTTCTTGAAATAAAAGTTCTACAATTTGCTGCAGAAGATAAGAGAGGGAGATAGGGAAGGCAATTAACAGGTAAACAGTAAAGGTCTGAGTTGATCAGCATGTTGACAAGCTAGAACTCCGGCACAGCATTTTATTATTAATTTAAGCAACTTGAGCCAGCTAGGCAACTGGGATGGTGCACAGCTGCTGACACTCATCTGTGTATTTATGGGGCAATTAGCAATTCCCTGCAGATTTGTCTGCAGGTTCTCTTACATAATTTTAGTGTGGTTATTTCTCAGTAACAGTAAAATATGAAACTCTCTATAATCCATCTGAAAGCTGTTATTCACATAACTTTTATTCAATTGTTTCTGAGCAAGGGCCTAGTAAATAGGTCTTTTCCACTGATTAGCTGAGAGCCATTTTAACTACCTTATTAAGAAATAATCACAATCATTCTTTCTGCTCTGATTGTCCGCTGCTCACAGGAGCTACTGCCCAACCAGGCTGCCAACTATTGCCCCAGATGCTAACTAGTTAAATATTTTATTATCATTAGCGGTGCTTGAATACCATGACGATGGATAACACAGGTACCAAAGAGAAGTAAAGCCTTTCTTATTGAGCTGGGAAGCACCTTCAGAAGGTATAATGCTTTCTGTGTTTGGGGGGTAAGTATCCTAGAGGATGAATTTCTTATTCAGTGCTAATGGAAAAGCTAAATCTTGGAGCCTTGTTTTTTGTTGTGGTTACCTGGCAGGCAGCTAAGCACCACACAGCAGTTTGCTCACTCTCCCCCCACTACAGTGGGATGGGGAAGAGAATCAGAAAAAAGGTAAAACTCATGGGTTGAGATAAAGACAGTTTAATAGGACAGAAAAGGAAGGGAAAATAATAATAAGAAAAGAATACACAAAGCAAGTGATGCACACTGCAATTGCTCACCACCTGCTGACCAATGTCCAGCCAGACCCTGAGCAGCATCCCACCCCCCAGCCAACTCCTCCCAGTTTTATTGCTGAGCACGATGCCACATGGTGTGGGACATCCCTTTGGTCAGTCTGGGTCACCTGCCCTGGCCGTGTCCCCTCCCAGCTCCTTGTGCACCCCCAGCCTCCTCGCTGGCAGGGCAGCACTAGGAGCCGAAAAGTCCTTGGGAAGCACTACTCTGCAACAACCAAAACATCAGTGTGTTAGCAGCATTATTCTCATCCTAAATCCAAAACACAGCACCATACCAGCCACTAGGAAGAAAATTAACGCTATCCCAGCTGAAACCAGGACACTTTTTCTTTTTGTTTCCTTAAGAGAAAATAGGTTTGTTTCTCAGCTGTCCATCATTAGGCAAACAGGTAGAGCAGAAGCATTATGATAGGTAGTCATACATAAACATTTGAGATTTCAGCCATTCTGAGGTAGAAAACAGGATTTTCCAAATGTTTTGCAAAACAGAGGGGAAAAATACAGGGATAGCCCTCTTCCCCAGTATTATCAGAAGATGGCTAGGGCTCAAAAGTGGGTGACCTTAATCCCACTGCTCAACAGGGATTCTATTTTGGAGATGGCGGGTGAGAGATGGGTTTGCCAGGCTCTTGTCTCCTCTCTGTTTTGCTTTGGTCCTTTCCAGAAATTCTTTTCCGTCCTTGTGTCTGAATGAAGCGAGTAAATATGAGATGTGGAAACACATCTGATAATTGAACAGATGCAAGTCATGAATCAATTAAAAATCCTTGTTGATCATATAAGTTTGTTGCATTGTGTTTTGTCTGCAAAACCAAAGGAGTAGTAAAACCAATAATGGTTGATGTAGTCTCAGAAGTGCAACTTTATTCAGTTTCGAAGTGGCAAGATTTGGCTTTTAATGCTTTTTAATGCCACAAACCGTACAAAAATGTGTATCTGCATCAAAAGGGGTAAAAAAACAAAGAATTGGTTTAGTTCTTTTTGAAATGGAAAACACTTCTCTTCCTGGGGATAAAACCCTCCCAGGAATTTCAAAAGCTCTAACATCACAGAAATTTTTAGCTAAAGTGAGGCAAAGTAATAAAAGCAGTTCAGCTGGAATTTCTCTAAGCGATAAGATTTAACTGTCTTTCATATCATCAATTGCTTTTAACACCTTACTAACACCCAGGAAAGCAAATACTTGATTTTATGGTGAATTAATTGTTCACTTTGTATTTCTGAATAATCTGTCAAAAAAAGATCAGAAACTATTTTATGACCTCTGTTAGAGAAAGATAGGAAGCTGAGTAACTTTTTAAAGAATATTAGAGATATAAATGCATTAATTTACATATGTTTTGTAAAGCTGTCTGTGCAAACTGAACTTTCTTTACTTATATATGAAAATTATTCAGATAACATCTGTGTCACCAACCAACTTTTGATTATTACATTTATGACGAAATAAATATGGCCCCAAAGCATTAAAATGTACAGCAGAAAATTATTTTTTCATATAAATATTTTAGGTATCATAGGTGAGCTAATTTGTATGTTCACTAGATTAAAATTTGATTTTCCAAGTAACATTTATTTGGTGTATTTAATAACTGTTAAAGTATCTGACTTTTTCTTGTTATTAATCTGTATCTGTTTAGTGTATAGAGCATATTTTTCCCTTCAAAGCATTCTAAGAACTTCATTAGGCACTTGAAGTCTGTAGTTGCTCAGAAAAATCAAACAACTTTTGTTTAGAAGCACACAACATATACCTATATTTTGGGCTCCCTTGTTAACAAATGCAATTAATAGTAATAATAAGTGTAGGCTGGTGTATTTATAAAGAAGAAATTGGGAAATTAATTGAAAAGTGACTGTAACCATTCCTAGAATTCCCTGCAGCTTTCACAGGCTTCTTTCCTAGGAGGAAGAAAAATGAAAGCATCCATGGAGAGCTGGGGTTTGACAAATGAGAGTTTGTTTTGGCTCATGTACTGTCTTGATGTGAAGAACCAGACCAGTTCTGGGCTCCTCAGTACAAGATACAGACTTACTGGAGTGAATCCAGTGCAGGGCCACAGTGCTGTATAAGGAACTGGATTGTCTTAGGTATGAGACAAGGCTGAGAGAACTGGGACTGTTCTGCCTTGAGAAGAGAAGGCTCAGGGGGGATCTCATCAGTGGGTATAAATACCTGATGGGAGGGAGAAGGTGAGGGAGACAGGGTCTTCTCATTGGTGCCCAATAATGGACAAGAGGCATTGGGCACAAACTAAAACGCATGAAATCCCATTTCAACACAAGAAGAACTGTGTGGGTGCTCAAACACTGGAACAGATTGCCCAGAGAGGTTGTGGAGTCTCCATCTGTGGAGAAGTTGAAAACCCAAGAGAACATGGTCCTGGGCAATCTGCCCTAGCTGACCTTGTTTGAGCAGGTGAGCTGGACTAGATGGCCTCTGGAGGTGCTGGCCCAATCTCAATCATTCTGTGTTTCTGTGATTCTGTAGAGAACCACGCAGTGAGTCACACTTGACCACACCCCAGAAGTTATGCAGAGAGAAATATGTGTTTATTTTCACCAAACCAATAGCTCCCTCTGTGTTTTTTTTTAGTGCAGACTATTAGCCCTCCTCCTGGCTTAGTCTTTCGCCCAGTACTCCATTTCTGCCTGGAGTACATGTGTGTGTCCTTTTGGGCTATGTCCTCTAGTAAGGTTAATTCACTCGTTTTAGGGAAGAATTTGATTTAGGTTGCTCCAAAGTAAATGTGTCAATCCTTCTGCCTTTGGGCCTGAAGGTTTTTTTTTTTTTTGGTACAATAGAAGGACTGTGCCCTTAGCGATTACAGTATATCTGATTGATTGGCTGCAATCTATAATACTGCCGGTATGACATTATCCTCTCTCCATAATGCTGTTCTTTCTGAGTTCAGCTGAGGTGCAATTTCATCAAGGACTATTTCAGCACTTTGTTTCACTGAGCTTAACCTAAAAAAGGCATTATTGATTTCCTATCTAAACCACAGTTTTACAAACTGTAATAGCTAGACAAATTTATGCTAATTATAAAAAAAAAATAAAATAAATATATGCAATAAGCAAGCTGCTCATTACATGTCTTGAACTAAGTTACATAAATCATAAGCCACCTATCCATTCTACAGTTGCATTTTTACTGTGGCATGAGGGGGCTCAGACAAAAGTAAGTGGAAAAATTTATTTAAGCTGCAAAGACAAAAGAAAAACAAAACACTGCCTTTTATGAAGACTGAGGATATTGGCTGTAATAGTTTTTGAAAATATGTGCTTTATTTTAATTAATGCTATTGCATCTGGCTATTAAAACAGTTCAAAGTAGGGTGTTAGTGGAAAAGCATAATATGATGATGTAACTTCTACTCTAAGTTAAATCAGCACTAACTGAAAATGTCCTATGGCTCTTTATGGACATTTTTGTTTCCAGAAAAAGTATTCTGAAGTTGTGAATAAGCTTTCAAAGATTTGTGAAATTTTGCATTTCACATTTTAAGTTGCCTATTTCTTGTGTTTTTTGTAATGCTGGGAGATGGGGCATGTACAATAAAACAGAGGTAAAAGAATACTTGCCCTTAATTTAATAAATTAAACAGATATTTGCATGACTGAAATAATGAAAATATATTAACACAAACTAATAGAGGTCCACTTGTCTACTACATGGGGAAAAAAGGGTCAGTGAGAGGAAGCCTCCAATAATTTTTGTTGCTAACTGTGAGTACTATACAGATAGTAAACCCTGTCTCTCTTTTAATATATTGTCCCTTTTAGTTTAAAATTTAGAAGGGCAGGAAAGAAGCTGAAAGGAAAATTATTCTCATAAGTAAGAATCACGTTTATTTCTCTTTTCAAGACAGAGTAAGGCTGCAGTAGTAAGTGTCACCAAAATGAATCCTTTATTTCCTCCTGCACCACCTCATCTGTTGTCTGCATTGAGCCATAGTTGCTGAAATCCACAGCCAGCATGTGTTATATATAAAATTACTCATTTCATTAGTCTGGAGTTTGGGAAATGAACAGTCACACATGGGAGACATGAGAATTTATAATGATGGAAGTCAGGCAAGAATACTGCTATCTTCTTTAGAGACTGTAAAATGCCTTGTGGTTGGGAACACTTCCATGTGGACTGGAGAGTGGAAGGTTTTACTAGAGTGGAAGGTTTCTTGAGGAGAGACTAGCTGTTCACAGACAGCTCTGATATACAGTGAGCTTTAATGAAATACATCTGGTTCTGAACGTCAAAAAACATTTGAGAATTACTTTGGTTGAGGTTATTTGTAGATGACAGGACTCCCTACTTAGAGCTTTTGTTAGTCTAACCAGAGCCTGCTTTGGTTGTCACGATGACCTGTTTATCACATATCTGTTTCTTGTTTTCCCATGCTGTAGTGGCAATACATTAACAAAGAAACAAAGAAAACTGTCAGTTTTAAAGAACAGAAAAAGGAAGGCCCTACAGTTACTATTTCTCATGTTTTGTAACCCATGAAGTATTTTTTTTCTTAGTTCATCTATCACCAGAAAAGAGTCATAGGATCATTACAACTGCTGGGCCTAACAGAACACATGTAGGTAGGTAAAACCAAGTCAAAAACAGTTGTGAAAAGAGATAAATTATTAAGTATAAGAGTTATTTATTATTAAGCATGCTGTTGAGCATTGGTGTATGCCTAGTGTAAACTAGGTGATTCCAGAATATTGAGAGGCCTGAGCCGAATGTTCACACATTTAAGAAAGTTGATAGGTTATCTGTTGGTCCTGTTGTCTCTGGGACTACTTGTTAGTATTCACAAGATTAAAGGCTTGAAACTTGTTGGGCAAAACTACTGTCTGTTATTTTTCCCTAAGAAGGCTGCTGTCCTCTGAAATTACAAAATTCAGTACTGATAGAACAAACTTATTAACTTTTCAGAAGACCAAAAATGTAAGATTTTGGTTGAAAGTACAAGTCAAGCTATGGATTTCCATAATCTGTTATGGAAAGGCATATTAAGAATTAAATTCTTACTAATACTGGTGAGGGATACAGAGACTTTTAAATGTATTTTAATCAAGTTGCAATAGTTGGCATTGTAAGACCCCTATTTTCAATTTTAAGTATCTGAGGTTATGCACCAAGCTTATATTAATATTATAAATAGTACTATATTTTGTTATATATTATAATAATATATTANNATTATATAATAATTGTGCCATTATATACACAATACACAAACTAGAAGAAACAAATGCCTACGAGGACTCTTACTTCAAAATACCTATCCTCAAATTAGTTATGTAATTTAGGATATATATGTAATCCTGTAACATAAGAAACTATAATGGATAGTATGAAATCTATTATAATCAGGATCTGACCAATAGTAGAAAGTCTTTTGATAATGGGATCTTACCTAAAGTACGTTGGCAATTTCAAGTAATTGCTAGAATTCTTGATGGTTTGGGAAAAACAGAAAGACCCTAAGGAATAACAAAATGGTATATTACAGAGCACATAAAAATATGCTCACATTCATTTCAGTCTCCCATATTACTTACAAAATTATAAATATGTCTGAGTTGCAGCCTGAGATCTATAAATTCTTCTCTTAATTATATTGTTAACGTGTTGAAAGGTTTTGTTTTGTTTGCGTTTTTCTCTCCTTTTCCCAATCTCCTGTATTCATTCAAAGGAACAGAGAAGGGCAGCAGAATGAAGGATGGTTTCCTGATTGTCCATGCTTTAGCATTGACATTGACAGATTCCTACCAGAAATGAAAATGTTTGTAATTTATCAAAAATAAAGATTCTAGATCATTGGTAAACTAGGTATAGATTCACTGTAGCACTTTTCTGAGACAAGACCAACATAGCATGATACAAGACAGAGCAAAAATAAAATAGGTGCTGTTACTTCATCCTCTGACCATCTTCTTAAAGGAAAAGAAACTTTGTCCTAATCTGAGGCATTTTGTTTCTTAATTTTAACTGATGATTAAACTGCAGAGTTGCATTATATATTTACAGAGTAATATGGCCTGGGTTTGAATTGCACTGAAAGAAACATTCATTTCTAACCTGTAGAGAAAATTTGATTTTACCTGAGTTGATTTTCAAGAGTTCAGTGAATAATGGAGCCTTGTGCATTGGCTGATGTATTTTCGTTTTTGTAATGAATGCTTCAGGCTTTTTTTTCCCTTTTTTTTTTTTTTTTTGACATTTAAGTCTCTCATATTCTTATGCATATTTGTGAGTCAGACATGGTAATTTCCCACAAAGAGGATGATGGCTCAGTGGCTTATATTTAAGTCATAAATGATCTGCTGTTAGTATTGCTAGCGATGACAAAAGTGACACAATAAGTATAACTATTTGTGTATAGAAACAGTTTATTGTTTTGTACTCACACAGAATAGTTTTATATTGTTTTATACATTATATTTTTATATTTTTTTTTCATCATTTACTTTTTCTATAACTCTCAACATTATGTAGTTGCAATTTTTTGGAAGTATGTATTATTTGTTTTTGTTATGTTGCCAAGTAATCTTAAGTAATCACTTTTTTGTATGCTAGCAAGCCAATTGTTAAAACATGTCTGTGGGTCTGTAATACTTTTATTATTAGTGTAGTGCTCAGAAATACCAAACATACTTAGACTCCTCTCCATTGTTAGGCACTTCATAAATATGTTTATTGGATACCTGTATAACATATCACACATTTTTTTGTGTTGTAATATATCTTTTTGTGTCAGCCTTCCTATGAATGTGCTACAAGGACAGTCATACTCAAAGACCAGGTACATCATTCTCATCTCCCTTTGGTTTTACGCCAGTAATAATTCCACAGAGTGTTCTAGATTCATGTTAGTATCACTCCTGATGTTTATAGGCATAACTGACATTAGAATTGAACTTTTAACTCAGTATAGAAAATACAACTATGCAAATAACAATTGAACAGATGATGGCTTTGACAGTCAAATCAAAAAATCAGAGCCTTAAACAAATTCATGTTTTTCTTGCCAAGTGGAATAATTAGTAACTTCATATCAAGCAAAATATTTGACCTTAATGTTAGGATTTGGGAGCCTTTCTAATTGAATTTTAAAAAGGACAGCTAAAGTCACCTGATTGTAGGAGAAAAACCAGCATCTGCTTGTTGTCCAGTAGTTCAGTCATTACAGTTCTCCTACAGTGGATGACACCTATCTCCCAAAAATACCAAGATTCCTCTTCCATTTGTGAGATTTCTACCCATATTTCATAGAATCACAGAAT
>VXAL01013248.1:261865-281784 GCA_013399475.1 Chauna torquata | reverse complement strand
CGGGGCGCCGAGCCTCTCCCGGTTCTCGGCGCCGGGCCGGAGCAGCCCCGTGGGCATCCCCGACGGGAAAGGAGGGCGAGATTTTATCCAGGGATGGAAGGATGGTCCGGGCATAGGGTGCATGGCTGGCTGACCCTAGACAGAGGAGGGTTTTTTTGTGTGTGTGTGTGTGTGTTTGTGTTACACGAAGGGCAAAGAACACGTTTCAAAGGAGAGCAATTCCCCCGGAGGACAGAGGAGCAGAGGCCGTTCAACATCCCCTACCCCCCCGCGATATCTCCTTCCCACAATATCGACTTTGTGCCTGTGCTTCAATACTTACTTTTGTGTTTAAATTAGTGGGGCAGATTTATAGCTCCCTCCCTTTTAAGTAATTTATTGTGGTAAATTAGTTTATATTCGAACAGACTCTCGGTCTCCTAATTCGCCTTCGCCCAAACAGGTCCGCAGCTGCATCGCTCTGCGGCCTTTGGAAAGACAGGGAAACGCAGTCAGGCGTTGAACAATAAACCCGGCTACAATTCGTTAGCATCCACACTGGAGAGTCCTTTTAAACCAAGACCCGAGCAAACAAAGTTTTCGGGTCTTGATTTAAAAGGACTCTCCGTGAGCACGGTTTACAACCCCGGGGATATTTCACCAGCCTCCTCCGGCGGTGGTTCGCAAAGCCTTTTAAAAGCCACTTCAAGATCTCAGCCGCGTTATCGTCTTTACTGCGGTGAACCGAATTATCTTATCTTCACCCCAAGAACAAAGTAAACCAGAGAGACAGCCCCCCCTCCCCACCGAGCTGCCCCCCCAGGTCGGGTTTTCCTCCCACGCCGGTGATGCTCGGGAGTGGTTTCTTTCCAGGATTTTCTCTTTGTCTCGGAAAATCCGTTGCGTTGTGCGGGGAACGGATCGCCCCGGTCCTGCCGAGGGAGGTGATGGCGCGGAAATATCTTCTACACTTTGAATTTGCTGGTTTGGGACCTGGAATAGAGACCGCCGTCCTCTCTGCCGTTTATTTTTGCTCTTGAATAGTGTAAACCGCTCTTAAGTAGCATAAACTATTCTTTTTTCATTTAATGAATTATTGCGACCTTTTTCTTTTTTTTTACTTTTTCTATTTTATTTTTATTTTTTCATTTTCTTTTTTTGTTTGTTTTCTTTTGTTTTGCCTTTTTTTTTTCCCGTTGGTTCTTTTTTAATACGATCGAAGATGAAGGAAAAAAAAAAAAAAGACCTATTTTTCTTTGGAAGAAGAATACATTCGGGACGAAGGAATTTATTTCAAAAAGAAAGATAAAAGCTGCAGGAGGAAAGAGACCGACTCCAAATCGAGGGGCCGCTCGGTTTCGCTCCGGGCTGCCCGTTCGCAGCAGAGCGGCGCTCGGGGCAGAGGCGGGCCGGGCACGGTGCTGCGGCCGCGCGGCTCCGCGGCTTCCTCCGCGGGTTTTCGAGAGGGGGAAGAAAAGTCCGGAGNCGAGCAGCGGGCCTTGGTGGAAAAGGGAACAAGCGCCCCGCTTTGCCTCCCGCTTTATCATCACCCCGGCGAGCATTAAAAATGTTTTCACAGCCCAGGCTGCACCCCGCGCAGGGATAACGCCGCGGACGCACTCCCATGCCGGGGACACACCAGCCGCACTCAGCCCTTTTGGGGTTTTTGAGGTGGGGTTGGGGGAATACGCTGCCTTTGAGCAGAATATTGAAAGCTGAAGGTGAGGAGCGACATAAAGGATTTTCTTCCATGCTCTGCAGGGTGCAGACGAGCTCCCACCGGGCGGGGATTGTCCCTCGCAGAGCAGCAGTGAGGCGCGGGGGATTCGGGACCCCTTCCTGCAGGGTCCCCATGCCGCGGGTGGCACGGTGTGGGGACGGCTCCTGACCCGCGTGCCTTGGGTCTCTCTTCCAGAGTATCTGGAGGAGTTCCCCGGGGACGGCCGGGAGTGCGTGAACTGCGGGGCCATGTCCACGCCGCTCTGGAGGAAGGACGGCACCGGGCACTACCTGTGCAACGCCTGCGGGCTCTACCACAAAATGAACGGCATCAACCGGCCGCTCAAGCCGCAGAAGAGGCTGGTAAGAGGGGGACCCCCGCTCTACCCGGGGGTGGCTGGAGGGCAGGATCCGGGGGACTGTTGCTGGTGCCCATGCTGTCGGGATCTCTGTGTTAAGACCTGTCTGACCCTCGGTCGTCTCAGGAATTAAATGCTGTCGATGCCAGCCGGAGCCCCTTGTCACGGTTCAGAGCGCGGAGGAGCGGAGTGAAGCTGGGGGAATTGCTGCTCTGGCATGGCCGGTGGCCAGCGCGGAGATGGGGGAGCTGGGGCCGGAGGGGTCCCGGGGCTGTGCTGCAGCCGAACGGGGCCAGACATCCCTGCCTGCAGTCTGGGGGTGTGGGGGGCTCTATGGGCTTCTCCCAGCTCCGTTCCCACCACGGGTGCTTTGGTTTTTTTTCTATTACGACATTTACGTCCTAGTTCTTCGTGCAGACATGCAGGGTCTCGGCAGAGTAGTTGGAGAGGAGGCAGGACTGATCCGAGCCAGCCCAGGCGGGTTGTGACAGGCGCAGGATGGGGCCCACTTACCATGCCTGGAACCCCGCGCTCCTAAGGGAGGATTTAGGGCTTGGTAGTTCCCAGTTTCTCTGCAAGTTGAAGCATTAGTTCCCCTCTCATCGTGGTATTGGGCTTCCTCCAATTGGGATCCCATCGTGAGAGAGGAAAGGCGCCTCCTTTTTTTGTATAATCGCTTTGGGATGTTTAAATTTGGTGGTAACAGTTTTGGTTTCAGAGCCTGTCATCAGAAGCAGTCATTACAAACAGGATGTTTGTCTGAGCCATGCTGGGGAACAGCTGGGAGTTCCTTTTGCTTTCGCTCGGAGTGTATTTCTGCAGTTATTTCATGTGTCGCAAAACAAATTGTTAGCAGTAACCCAACAGTGGCAAGTTTCTGTGGAAGGAAACCATAAGAAACAAATCTGGGATTGAATAAAATGGTTCATTCTGATTTCGCTCCTGGAAATTTGACTCTATTTGCAAAATGAAATGAACAGCGGCTCCATGGAAAAATCACACAGTTTTGTTCCACGCTGTAATGATATCTCATCAAAATCAACGCATTTCAGTGAAACATTTTGCATTATCCTACAGGATTTGCCTTCTCACCAAAACATTCCTTGTCTCTTTCAATGTAATTACATTAAATCTGCACCCTGGCAGCAGGCTCCAATCTCTACTGAGCTGCAAATCTCAGAGCTACACTGCTGATTTCTTTGGAGCAAATACGATCTGTGTATTGAAAGACTGGTGCAAAAGTTTAAATCGAACTCTGCGTTTTGGAGATTGGCATCAAAATGCGGCACTGGCTGGTTTTCCAGGGCACTTTTGAGCAGCTTTTCCACCAAGGCACTGGGACAGGTCTCACTGTTACTCAGCATTTTATTTCAGCGCGTGGGAGCGGAGCCGGCCCCTTTCATGCCTGCTGCGATGGTGGTGAGGCTGCGGCCGGAGCGCTGCCGGCACCTTCCCCGCATGGCTGGGTGCCTGCCTCGCACCAGGCAGCAGCGCTCAGGGTCCCCAAGCCCCCTGCCTGCTCCTCTGTCGCTGCTGGAACAGCCCCATAAGTAGCACCCGTGAGGCATTTTTTTAGTAAACATTTCAGCTATGTTTTCTAGTGGAGAACGCTGGTTCACAGAATTAAGATTGTTTCACAGGGACGAACCAGCAATTATCAAAGCATTTCCAATTGTTTTATTATTTTGGCTGTCAATACAATGATAAGGCACAAATGAAACAGCTGATCTTATCCAGGGGAAACATTTCAGTGAGGATGAAATACCTGATGGGATTTTTGTGTTACGGATAAGAGAAGGGGCTGCAATTTTGATTTTCCATCCTGACTTTGAAATGAAACATTTCAAAATCTTGGATTTTCCCAAGGCTTTGAAATGCCATTTTTCAATAAGTTCTGCCCCATCATAGCAAGGAGGGTCCACTGCCGATGGACAAGAGGGTGCCAGGCGTGCTCTGCAAACCCCTCACCCAGCGAGCTACCTGCTGCCTGTCCTTGGGATGTTTCTCCCCCCAGATCACTTCCACTGCCAGGAATGACTTTGGAGCACCATCCCCGTGTAACCTCCTGTGCACGGGCTGCGCGGGAGCGCGCGGTGTAGGAACAATGAGCTAGGCTGTTTCACAACGCTGTGAAATACAGACGCAGAGGGGCAAAATGGTTCCTTTCGTCCTTTACGTTATGACCTTTGTTCCGTAAGTAGGCGCCTCACTGCGGTTATTCTGACTTCTGTTTTCACAAAGTGAGTGCCACTGAAAGCCCTGGTGAATGCAACGTGGCACATACAACGCCATGGGGATGACGTCCTGCGGTTTGCTAGCACTCAGCCTGCTCGTGCAAGGGAGATGGCTAGCAGTAGTAGTGTAGTTTCCAATTCATTTTTTGTTTCTTCTTTTGTTATAAGGGCAGCATCCTCTACACAGCAGGGACAGTTGTTTTGCTACAGCGTGCGTCTGGACACAGAGCACTGTGGCTTTCAGCAGAAAGGATTTATCTTAGAGGAAGATGAGAGCAGCACTTTGTTTTAGGCAGAATCTTTTCTAGCCAAAGTTTCTCAGCATGTTTCACTAAATGATACCTTAGACCTGGTCCTAAAAGCTAGATCACCTTTACCATCCCAGAGCAGCCACTGGAGCTTGGTGGCTCCACTCCTGTGCGTGAAACTCCCCCAGTGCAGCAGCATGTTAGGAGCAGAGCTGCAGCTCGTGGTGCAGCAGGGGGGCAGATGTAGCAGCCGTCCTGTGCTCAGCAGCTCCCACACCATCCTGAGTTGGAGGATTAATCTGGAGTTGAATTTTGCTCTCTTGGTTCAGTGATTTTTTTTTTTCCTGGGCTATTCATTCTTATAGTTTGTAAAGCCTCATGGGTTTGGTGATGCTTTTGGGGAAGGTGGGCATGGGACTGATCACAGCCCAGGTGCGATCTAATGGGATCCTAGAGCCGTGCAGTGTTCATGGTTTGTTCTTTGGCGTTCTCCCAGCTGTCATTTCCCGTGGTTCACTTGTCTTCCAAGGTGCCCAGAGCCACAAGAGCAAGGCCAAATCTCAGACAATGATGCTGTTCTTGGCTCTGAGCCTTGGATCTGCCTACTTTCAGGAGCTGAGATCGGGCATCTCAGCAAACTTTGCTGCAGCCTCTTTCCTACTGACATCAGCTCTCCTCTGTCCTGCTGGCAAGGGGGACAGGCAAGCATTGATTAGGTCTTCTGGAGACTCAGAGGCTTCTTTTCTCCTGTGAAACCCTGTGGTTTGTTCTCCACTTCTGAAAAGCAGGCAAAGCAAAGTCTCTTATGGCTTTGGGCCTCCCCCTTGGAGGGACCTGCCCTCCTGGCCCTGAATTTTTCAGGCTGTCCAAGCAGCGCTCACACAGTTGATTCGATAGGCACCGACTCATGATTCCGCGAGCTTATCAGCAGCGCTTGGCTGTCAAGCCCAGTCCATGAAGAGTTTTTGTTTGAGTGTACGGTGCATTTGTATAAATAAACACTGGAGCACAATGTTGAAGTCAACAACTTCCTAGACAAGGTCAGAGTGGTACAAAGGCAGTGGGGTGGAGGCAGGCAGCAATGCGCTTTCTTTTAAGGGAACTGCTGGGAAACCGGCAATAACGTATTGTACCTTCGTCCTTCAGTGAGCAAAAGTAGCCTTGACTGTCTCTTTCTTGCTAAACTAGCAAATTGTGGTGTAGGGCCAGGTTCTCACAGGGTTTCTGGGTTTCAGATTGTAATATCTAGCCATGGAGGATGGCCTCTGCTGTCCCAGGCTCTGCGAGGAGGAGGCAGCCCACAAAGCACTGTGCAGAAGATGCGAACAGAGGCAGGCACTGATGCCCCAGCAGGCAGCACAACGTTGTGACATCAGGACGGCGTGTCCCTCCCTCCCAGGGGCCTGCCCAGAAATTTCGGGACTTTCCAACGTGTTTTGCATTGGCCTTCTTCCACCCGCTGGTGATGACAGATCTCACCAGCCCATGCAGGGCACTGTTACCCCAGGGCTGAGCACCTCCAAATTCCCCCTCGCGCCTGTGGCAGGAGCCGCACCTCAGAGCTCTTTGTCTGATGGGAGCAGAGGGAGGTGCTGAGCACCCTTGGGCCTGAGGTCCCTCCTGGTTGCAGGGATGAATGGCACAGCCCTGGTAGCTGAAAGGCTTCGAGAAAGCTCTATAACTGGTCCAGGATCTTGCTGTGACACCATGTCCCAGATTACAGACAGAAATTACTGTAGAAATCTCCTCTATGCCAAGCTTGTCAGCTCACACCTCAGTGTATTATTATTTTTGCCTGGTTATTTCTTGAAAGGCAAATAATCTACCAAGCAATACCATTATTTGCAAATAGTTGCTGAAACTTCTTTACAACCAGTGAATCAAAGCTTGGGCACATCACTTGTGTCCCTTGAAACTCAAAGCCGATCTTTCTTTGATGGCTGATCTTGTAAAAATATTTCATTTTTATTCCTACTTACCCCACCTCATTTGTTACATTGACTAGTTACGGTACCAAAGAACAATGGAAAAATAAACAAACAAGGAGTTTGTTATTGCCTGCATCACCTATCGTCTGCCTTTGAGAGGAATCAAAGCAATTCTTCTCAAGGCTGAAGAAAGTATTCAAACACCAGAATGTGAAGAGTCTGTGATATTACTTAGATTGCTGGTACCTTTATACTTACTGAAGTCTCTTAGTAAAACAGTTCAAATGTGAAGTGTTAAGAGACATTAAAATGAAATGCCTGTTAAGCTGAAAGTCTGTATATAGAGACTTGTGAATTTTCCAGTGGCTCAGAGTACAGTTGTCAGAAATAAGTTTGTTGTTTCTGCCAGAATACTTCCCTTCTTCGTTTGGAAATAGTAACGTTTCAGAGCCAGCAATCACCGCACTCACAAAGTATGTAATTAGTTAATGTTTGCGTGGTGTTTCTGCAGCCTGTAAGGGAACAGATTATCTGCGAGACGTGCAGAGAATCACCCTCCTGGTCCCATCTCGGGCCAGTTCAGTTTGGTTCTGCTCAGTTCAGCCAATTGATTCCAGTCATCTTAAACCAGAGATTAATTGGGATGTTGCTAACTTTAGTGGTAGTTCTGAGTGCAGAAACACAGAAGTAGAGTTCACTTAAAGCAACAGCAGTTTTCTGCAGTGGCCATTTGCGTGCTTGAAGCCTGGCAGGTATTCTCCCTCTCTTTCTCTGTCTGAGTGTGTCTCCTGGATGAAAGTGCTCTGCGCTCTGTGTTCTGGTCACTTCAAGCACGCTTGTTGGAAGTTTGTGAAATGGACTGGGAGGATATTTGCCAGGTTTATTGAGCTCAATAAAAAAAGCACTTCCAAATTAGAGTGATCACATCTGAATGCAATTTCTTTCATCTGAATTTGGCTATCTTGCGTGTTTCACGTTTTCCAGGAAACCATTGTAAATGGAGATTTTATTTTTGTATGAAAGGAAGCTTCCCAGTTTGTCATTTCTATGTGTGCATTCGTGCGTTTTTTTGCTTGTTTTTAAGTCTTCGTCAAGACGTGCTGGCCTATGTTGCACTAACTGCCACACAACCAACACCACCCTCTGGAGAAGGAACGCCGAAGGGGAGCCCGTCTGCAACGCCTGCGGGTTGTACATGAAGCTCCACGGGGTGAGGAGCGCGTGCGTGGCGCGAGGGACACGTGGGGCACTGGGATCCCCTCCCAGCAGGTCTGGGACATCAGGTCTGGGGGGAGCAGCCTGTAGAGCAGACCCAGAAGAGCCATAACCCAGTGCTGTCCCCTTGGATAGTTAAAAGCTCGTTTTATGGAGGTTACCCAAAATAAGGTTAAGGGGGCCATGGAACACTCTCGGGAGGTACCTGTAAAAGAAATTTCTAACCCTGGGTAGCTCTTAATTAGCTTGTTTGCCAAGTTACTCCAAAAAATAAAAAATTAAAAATTAAAAGCACACCAGACTCCAGTAGCTGGAGACTGAAGGTCCCCCAAACACAGACTGGAGATAAGGAGCATTTTTCTGCTAGAAAAACGTGGTAATTAAGCAATGTGTGAAGGATGCTGAGGAGTCCACACGGAGGTTGGCTGATAATGTTCAACCACAGAGGATGGGAACTGTCGGTAGCATGTCCATCAGCCAAGAGGAGACTTCATCCCTCCACACAGGCCTCTTCAAGCTGCTGCCATAAAGGTTAAAGTCTCCTTATCCCATGACCATTCCCTCCGAGTCATGTAGGCCCCAGCTGTCAGTGTAATTTAATAGGGTCCTTTCATAAAGGTCACCAATAAATCAGGAAAAGGAAAATAGGAAATAAAGGAAAAAACAAAATTTGTGGGAAAGCCTTAGCTGTTAGCCTTATACATCTTACAGCCAAGGCCTGTTGCAGAGAAAAATAGCGCTTAGTGAAGGACAAGGACTTTAGGTGCGTTGCATGAGCTACAGCATGGATATAGGAAAGCAACACGTGTGGGGGAAGGAGCTAAGTAAAATGCAATATTAATTATTCCAAATCTTATGAATGTCAAGGTACCACGACCTCTGGCCATGAAAAAGGAAAGCATCCAGACAAGGAAAAGGAAGCCTAAAAACATTACCAAAGGCAAAACCTCAACAGGTATAGTGCTGCTACCATCCATCCCCAGGGCTTGGAGCACAGTTCACCTCAACAGTGTTCATTCTGCAAGAAATTACGATTAGTAGAAAATCACATTGTGATTTTTTTCCTGATGATTGCTACAGCTGTAGGGCCTTCATTTCTGCGTAGTCCTCAAGTGAGAGGAGGATGCGGGGTGGGAAACCTCACTGGTGTCATGTCCCCACAGGGATGCCCTGCTCCGTGGGCACTCGGTTCCAGCCCCGCAGCACCTGTGCTCGAGCAGGTCTGCGCTACAGTGGGCAGCAGGAAAAGGCAGGGGCTGCGAGTGGTGTGTTTAAGAGTCAAGGGGATGGGGTCGGGACACATTCAGCATCTGCCCCTCTGGCCTGTACAAGCACCAGCACTGCCAGGCTGTGAAAGGGTTCTCCTCCTCCTCCGTCAGCATCATGGCAGCCAAACACAAAGCCTTACCCTGATGGAGACGAGGTGGAGAAAGAGAGCAGTAGAGTCATGCCGTGCGATGCGATGCTAGCCACTGAAACATAGACCTCCTTAAGGGCAGATCTGTGCCTGTCATTGTGCCTTCACCATCCTGTGCTCATTGTCTCCAGGATCTACAACTTCGGCCACGAACTCCCCTTCTTCCATTACGAACTCAGACAGCACGGTCACTTTAAAGTCCGAGCCCAGCGCGACCTCGCAGTACCCCGGACAAGCCGTCGTGTCGGTGTCCCAGGTAAGGCACCAGGCTGGGGCTATCGCCCGCCGGAGCGGGTGCTCCACATGCCTCCGTAATTGCTGACCTGGGGACCATGACGAGGCTAAGCAATTTGCTAATTGCACTGAGGGGCTGCCCTGTGAGCTGCAACCATGTGGAGCCAGCAGGATTGGCCCTGGGTGGACACTTCTGTAGCTCCCAAGAAAAGACTCCCTGGCCATACATTATCTGTGCTTTACAGCCCTGAGTGCTCAGAGACCCCTGAGGGCAAGTTCATATTTCTGCCCGGAGGATTTGCTGGGAGGGGGAGTATTTCATCTTCGTGGAGGAAAAAATGGCTCTAAGTCAACCCGCAGACGGACATTTTGTGACCTGTGTTATCTCCATGCGGGTTCAAAGCCCCCTCAAGCTGGACATGCGTGCAGGGGGAGCTCAGCCCCGGAGCCCGAGCGCCAGGCGCAGTGCCAGCTATGTTATATGGGAGAGATTTTTTGGCTGAAACGGGTAAATGTGATTTGTGTTGCTCTCTTAAAAAATATACACGTGCCTAGAGATGTCCAAACTGGACACATTCAGTCAATAAATAAATGCAGACAGGCTCTGGGACGCCTTCTCCCTGCTTGCTGCTCGCTGGCCTGGGGATGGAGCACCCTTCCTGCCCAGCTCTGGGCTCCTCCGAGGCACGGGATTAGCATCACGGATAACGCACCGTGTCCATGATCTGTCATAGTCCTACCCCTGCGTTGGGGTAAGCACGAGAACTACTCGTTAGCTAACGGCAGGCTTTCTAATGGCTTTCTGCTTCCCTCCTGGAGCAGGCGCAGAGCCAGTCGGACGAGGCGTTGGCCGGCGGCCACAGCGAGTTCAAATTCGAGCCCGAGGACTACCCCTTCTCTCCCACCAGCATGGCCCCGCAGCCGGGGCTGAGCGTGCCGCTCCGGCAGGACTCCTGGTGCGCCCTGGCGCTCGCCTAGAAACCCCTCAGGCCACCAGCCTGGGCACCAGCACACGCGGCTCGCCCCGCCGGGAGGGCACCGGCTGCCCCGGCGCACCCCGACTGCCGTGGGACGGGTTTCTCTCGGAGGACGTGTGTGGAAAACGCTGGCTGGACGGGGCGCCCAGAGAGCTCCTCCTCAGCCGAAGCGACCCAGAGCAGCCTCCCTGAGGCTGCCTCCATTTTCCCCGGGAAAGCCTTCATCCTTTGAGATGCAACCAGCAAATAAATGCATCCCAGAATCTATGTTTATTCGCAGTGATTTCTCCCTCCTATGACTCCTCTGTGTGCAATTTATTCCACTTTCCAATAAAGACTGTAATAACGTGGCACCAAATAACTTAATTTTATTAAAATGTAAACTGTGTGGCCTCCCTTCTGTTTTATTGGCCACAACGGGGAGAAAAAAAAAGCAATGGTTGTTTTGAACATTTACTGTTTTATATTAAAAACGATCATCTCTATAGAGTGTTAGCTTCTGAAGCATTTAGTGTATCAACACCGAGCTGATGAGTCATACATGAAATAAACATGCCGCTCTTTACTTCCCACTCCAAACAAGGATTTTTTTATTATTATTTTAGGCAAACCACATGACAAAAATGGTCAAAACCTCCCAGTAATAAAAGAATATTGAAATGCTGTTTTTCTTTTGTATTTCCTGATCGTTTTTGACACTGCCAACTCCAAGTATTAGAAAATCAGAAGTTAGTCTTCCAAAAGTTGAGAAAGGCTTGAGGAACTGAAAAATAAACACTGTGTTGGAGGTACTTTTTGTTTGCATCCAGTTTTGGGCATGTTTTGAATGAAGGATTTCCAGCTTTCAGCTGTGCAGGTCAGAGATTCTTTTTCCACTTTTTAAGGAAAACCTAGCAGGAATCAATTTCTCGGAGACGAGCTATAGCAGAATAATAGCAGAAGATGACCAGCAATGCAAAACCTGCTCTGCACTTCCAAAAGCTGGCACCACTCGTGCCTGCAGTGCTGCTGGGGACACTGGGGTTGTCTCACCTTCCCTGAACCCCCGGTTTCTGAGCATTTATTGCTGGGATCGCATCAGTGCTGCCGCAGGCTAGGTGCAGGTTTTGGAGCTGGGCTTTGAGCAGGGCAGTGGGAGGACACGGGGCTCAGAGGTGCCCCGGGGAGGTGGGCGATGGGGAGAAACGCTCTCCTGGGGGCCCTGAGGAGACCGGGGTGAGGAGAGGACCACACCAAGCAGGAGAGGTGGGTGGGAAGTGAAGGGGGAGTGAGGTCATGAAGTTACGTCTAAGGCCTGCTTTATTTGTTATTTCTAAATAAAACCCCCAGCCTGGCTGGACAGCTATTTATGGCCAGGAAGCCGTCAAGTAATAGTTCCTTAATATAGAAGTTGACCTGTCCAGGGCTTCCTGGAGCAACTCTTCCTCTTGTCAGAAGAGATGGATCGCTTGATTTTTATTATAAACAGCTAAAGATGATCAAGAAGAGTGAAATCTGGCATCAGGTTGTGACTCATCTGAGATGGAGGATGGTGCTTGCCAACACACTGGTCTCGCTGGAGGAGCGAAGATGCTCCAGGCACCGCGGAGCATCGGTCCCCCCTAACACTGCTGCAGCTCAGCGGTGACCTCCGCAGCTGGTCCCTCAGCGTGGCTCTGTGCGGGCACAGCGGGGTTCAACCCATCCTTTTAGCAAAGCTCGTGGATGAAAGCTGTCTTTGAGGGGTTTCCTCGTACCTCCAGAGTTTCTTTAGTGGCTTGCATCAGGCCAAGCCCCAGGGCAGTCACAGATGAGCACCCAGACCCGCTGCCCACAGCACCAGGCTCGGCAGCGGCACTGCCTGTCTGCACAGCGGGCTCTCAGCACCCGTCTGCGTCTCCAGCGTTTGTTTTTCCACTCTTTGGGCTGCCAATATCCGCAGCACCGCCACGTGCAGCCCCGCAGCGGATAAGCCAGTAGCCTGCTCCCAGCTCCCCGGCTTCCCCCAGCTCCCAGCAGCGTTGTGCCCTTGCCCAGACGGTCACACCAAGGACGGGCTCACCGTCACCTTCCCACCTCTGCAGGAGGAACTTGCTTTGTTCATCCCAAATACAGCTCTTGGGGTTTGCACTGCAGAGCTGAGTCTCTGTGGGGTGAGCGGGTTACACGGGCCCTGAATCCGGCCCAAACGGTGCCCCTGGGAGTCAGGGAAATGGGTGGCGTGTCCTGGGCTCAGGGGAGCGGTGGGTGCCTAGCTTGATGTGCCAGGGCACAGCCAGGAGGGAGTGGGAGCCCCAGGTACAGCGTGAGCAGCTTTCCTGGGCACCTTCCCAAGTCTCATATTTGCCATCACAAAAAGGCAGCACAAATCACAACAAGATGATTTCTGTGGGCGATGGCAAGGGGTCCTCGCTTTCTCATCTGTGTGACCCCGAGGGGGAAAGTTATTTTAAAGGCAAACAAGAAGACCCAAACAATGCCAAGATGTTGACACCAGTGGCTCCAGCGGTTTTATTTATTGCCTGTTGGTAACCGTCGGCTGGCCGTCGGGATACTCTGGGGCCTGGTGGCTGACAAAATGAGGCAGAGTGACAAGAAGTGAAACAATTGGGATGTGTGTAATTTTTCCTTCCTGCTCGCTCCCTGCACTCACTGGACTGCATCATCCACGAGGCTGGTTTTGTATTTCTCTGGGGTATCTTCCAACCTTTTGCTCCCATCCCTGAGCCAGGAGCTGTCCCTGCAGACTTTTGCCTCCTGGTCATCCCTAACAGAAAGTCAGCACCATCTGTACAGCCCTGCGGGGCATGGGAGTGTCCTTCCGTCCTCTGTCCCTGCACGCCGGGAAGATCACCTTGTGCATGTCCCAGAAGTCATGTCCAGGAGGACTCATCCACCCTCTAGCCGTCACCTTCCCAACTTGCCATTTTGAAGACCTTCCTAGGGGGTCCCCGTACCTTTGCACCCCTCATTAAGCAGCAAAAAGGAGCATTTGACCCGATAGGTTTGACCAAAAAAACAATGGAAATTTTGGGTCTTCCCAGCTCGTGGTATGTCCCCAGTCCTGCTCCACAGCCCCGCTCAGCCAGCATGTTTGTAGGAGTCTGAAAGGTAGGGATGGCAGCAAGGGAGGAGAACAGACCCAAAACCGAGGTCTGGAAGAACTGGACCCTGCGGCTGACCCCCCAGCACCCGCTGTCCCACCCTGCTTTTCCCACCCCACTTGCCTTTTTCCCAGGAAAAGCCAGTGAGCAGAAGCTGCCTTTGGGCTGGTCCCTGCCAGGCTGTCACCGCCACGTGTTGTGACCCGGCTTATCCCTGCCTGCGCAGCTCCAAACAAGGCTGATTTGCAGATGCACTTTGGAGATCCACTTTTATTTCTCCATCCCGAACCTTTCCCACTCCCCTTGGGGCTCTCCCCTTCCCAGGCATGAGTGTATTTGCTCTCCTACAGGTCTGGCAGCTTGTAGACAATTATTATCTTTACTGTTATTGTACAGCTGCCTCTGAGCTATCAATTGCCTTTGTTCAAAGGTTACCTGCCCAGATGATTTTACAACATGACTACAATGATCTGTTCCATTTTGCACTTTATACTGATGCCACGGTGATTTTTACCAAGTCAGCGAGTGAGTAATGAAGCACTTGAGCCTATAAACACATGTTATTCTTGTTTATGATCATATTAATAGCACAATAAAATCACTGCTCACCCAAGCAGTTGCTTTCAAGAAAAGAGTTTGCTTCTTTTTTATTTCTGCATGGAAAACGGAAAGCTGTGCTTTAATTTCTGCTGGGAGCCCAGAAGCCGCGGGCTCCCTAGTGGTGTGCCACTTCTGCGTTGGAGCACAGAGAGCCACTATTTTTTCTGCGTTGTGCACAGAAGTCTTCAGCCCAACCTGTGCAGCAGCTCAGCTGCTGACCGGCTCTGCCTGAATGGCAATCGCAGCTCAGCTGCAGATAGTTTAACTCTCCTGGCTGTGCTTCTGCACAGGCGTGGGGATGTATGTGTCCCCAGGTGTAGCTGTGCACCCAAGTCACTGGTTAAGCTGATTTATGCCAGCTGAGGCATGAGTGTCGTGGTTATAAGAGGATGGAGGCAGCTAGCCTGCTTTCTTTATGCTGGTATCTAGCCAGTCTGGGGAGAATGATGTGGATCCAAGAGCTGTTTTCCCAGGAAAAAGGTGGAAGCAAAGCTGCGAGCCAGGTACAGTAATGCTGTAGGGGCTGAAGGGGGTTTAGGTGTCCTGTTGGTGTTTTTGGAGTGCTCAGAAAGTGCTTTGTGGGGCAGAGAGGTGAATTCACTGTTACTTGCCAGTCCTTGTCCCCTGCTCCTCTCCAGTGCTTTTTATTACTAAGTTGGTTGTGTACCAGCCAGGAAAACAGCCTGTGTGGCTTTCCAGGTTAATGTGCTGCAGTAATTAAGTGTCCAAGCTCTTTCTGCAACAGTTAAACCAGAACTGAATATTCAGTCTCTCCATTGTATGCATAGGAGAAGAAAACAAACAGCACTGCTCCTTTCATCACATCAGGTGGTCCTGCCTGGAGAAGGCTTTGTGGCCAGGGGTTGCCAGGAAGCGGTGTCCCCAAGAACCTCTCCTGTTCAGAATGAATTTACATTGAATAACCCAAAAGCCACTTAATGAGGAGCAGTAACACCTTTTTCAAAGTGTTTCCAAAGGAGCTCCTCCTCAAGGGGAAGCTGGGTGAGAGGCAGCACATACCAGAAAGGCTCTTGTGAAAGGGAACGTATCCCCGTAGCCTGCTGTTTTCTCCATGGCCCCAGTTTTCCATATTTCAGTAAAATTTCTACCCAGCAGTACCACCCAAGGTAACATGCCACAGATATTGTATGTGTTGAGAGGGAAGGAGGGGAGTGGTGGTGAACTGTCTTTGTGGTCAAAATTGGCAAAAAGCAGCTTTATCCACAGTGTTCTAATCCTCTGGGACTGTAAGCGTTTACCAGCCTTTTTCCTGTTCTTGCAGACTGTCTTTAATGTTGTTGGGAAATGTATTAGTATTGGAATTTAAAGGAAGATATTTTACAACCAGCACTTCCACAGCAGCATTAGATGTGGCCAAGAGCAGACCTTGACTACTGTGGTGTTTGATAATGTCAGGGTTTGAGCTGCCTCCAGGGCTAATTCCTCAGCTGGCACAAGGTAGCAATGCTGAATCTTTCTCCCATATATATTTCTAACCTTGTTACAAGGGTGCTGTTTATATTTCTTGGAGATCCAGAATAAAACAGAAGAAAGTGGGAAGTTCTTATAATTCAAGTAGAAGAGTGTCTAGCCTCAGGTGCAGAGCTAGCTGCTTCATGGCTGTGAAAACTGTGGGAGTACTTATCTCAGGGCTGCACACCTGGGGCAAAGGAAGGAGAGAAAAGAGTGCTTCTTATTTCTTCCTCCAGATCAAGCAAGTGGCTTAAAGCAAACAGTGATGGAAACTTCCAGCCCTGGTCCCAGTCTCACCTGTGCTTGCATTTCCTCTGCTCTGGGGCAAGGTGTGAGACTGCTTGAGAGGCTGAACAGGAGGAGAGGTGGATGCAGATGGGTGTGGTGCAGGGCCATGTCACTGTTGCTTCAGGTGTTAGTATCATCCTTCCCATCTGTTCATTCTTTGTGTGTAATAAAAAAATAGCTCTGGCTCATGGAATAAATGGAAATGATGGGTATCTAGCTGCAGGAGCCTGTTATTAACTCCTGACTGTGGAGTGATGCTTAAGCTCTTTTTTTGTTATTGCCTTAGTGAGCAGGGTAGGAAAATAGTACTGGAGAAGTCATCCCTCCATGTACAAGGAGGACTAAGGTGAGTGGTGAGGTGGAATTGACTGTGTTAATCATTTACCATGCACGCAATGGAGGCTATAATAGGCATTCTGTGTATATAGGGATCTGCAAGCATAAATGTTAAAACGGGAAGCCACTGCTCAAAGGGCACTGTAAAGTGGCCTTTTGGGGAGGCAATTTATTCAGATCCACCTTTGTTTGCTTTGGGGGAGCGTGGCCCTGTGCCATGGTGCTCTGTTTCCAGCTGGGCCGTCACAGTGGGACAGTGTGGATGGGGAGCGCAAGATGACTGCCACTCCTGAGCCTGACCTTGACAGCTTTACTCCCTGATTAGTGATGCTCAACACCAAACAGGAGTGGAGAGCTTCCAAAGAGGGAGATGGCTAATGCTGAGCATTTGGGCATAACAATAGTGTTTTTGAACCTCTCTCCAAGGTAATTCACTGTGAAGGGTGTAAGCTTGCTTTTCTGCTGTCCTACAGAGTTTAAAACTTACTATGTTATCATGGATATACCTATTCTTTATTTAATAATGTAGATATAAAAAGGCTGGGGTTTCAGTTCCATTTGGGATTCGCTTGGTACTTGGATGTAGCTGAACATGTTGCTGTTGCTTTCCTTCCACTGTCAGCAAGTGATAAATACAGGCTGTCATTCCTCCGTAACCAAGTTCATCCCAGCCTACAGCACCTCAAACCTCACTGCCTTCAGCTGGGGTTGCTGGCTGCAGTGGTGCTCCAGGTCGTGGCCAAACTGGGGCTTTCTCTGGGACCAAGTCATTCTTGTGCATTGAGATGCAGAGTCCCACAAGAGTCTGTAGAAAGCCTGTGATAAAAACAAAGTGTAAGAAACAGTGTTCCTGAACCTATTCTTCTTGGTACATTCCAGAGCTTGCTCCAAAATCCAGCCTTGTATCCGCATAAGAGGGTCTGTGAGCACAAGCCCTGTGTGCCAGCTTTGTTCTGGGCTCTGCGTTCAGGGAAATGTACCTGTGGTATCTGTGGTGCCCAGGACAGCCCCAAAGTACAGAAAGGCCATGTGGCCTCTCTTGGAGGAGGCTGAGGTCCCAGTAAAGCTGTTCCCAAAGTCTCCATCCCTGCAGGAAGATTGGTCTCATCAGTATTCCTGCAGCAGGTTTTGGTCCATGCCCAGGAATGATTGGCAGTGGCTTGAGCTTTGCTTTTAAATCACACAGCTTTGCCTCATATTAAAACATGATTAGGAAGGATTTGGCAATTTAAAATATTAATAATGGATAACTCATTTCCAAGCAGCAGGTTTTAATAACAGTGTGCCTTCTTGGATGCGCTCTGTTCTGAGGTCATTGGCTTTGACATTGCTGCTTGCCCTTATCTTTAGATAAAGATGCAGAATTTGTCCCCAGGTTGCTTCCTTTCCCTGCTGTGTGGGATGCCGTGGGTACCCTTGTTTCAGGGCTGACGTTACCTTTGCAGAGTGAATGACCATAAGCCTGGGGAGAGAAGAGCCATGTCTGCCTCTTCACCTTGAGACAATGTGGTTGGGAGAGCATGAGCAGGACCCTGGGTGCTTGTGGCAGGGAGCTTAGCCTGCCCTTGCCTCCTACCATGGAAATCTGTACCTACATCTGTAAAATTAAGCTGCAGAGGGGGAAAGCATTGCCTTGCATGGTTCTGGGAATGGCACCCAGGGCAGACTGGAGATGCTGGTTTGAGATGATGTCTTTAGGAGCGCAAGACTTCAGAGGGTCTCTGCTTGCCCAGAGGGTTTTTCTTGATTTTTTTTGAAGTCTGTGGTTGCTCTGAAATGAAGATACCTCTTGGCTTTTTGCTTTCTGGCTTACTTTCCTTTCTGGCTTGGTTTGTGCATCACCAATCATTTTAGTGGTGTCAATGGGGCTTGTAACATAACTGCAAAATCAGTTACATCTGGAGTGTGCTGAGCGAGGTCACTGGGGATGGAGTTGCTTTTGTTTTTTAAAGTCAGTCTGAATAAATGGCAACCAAGCCCTCTTGCATTTGCAAGAGGCAAAAGCCAAAAATAAAACCATGATAGTATCCATATTTTTCAGCTACAGGAGTAAAAGACAGCTATTTTAATGAAATTCAGTTTTGATTTTTTCAGAGAAAACGAGACTGGGGATCAGTCCATAATTAGTAGGAAATTGGTTTGGTTAGAGTAGGAATTTACTTATCTCCATCAGAAACCAAATCTAAACAAAACTGAAATCTGATTCAAGGTTTAAGCTTTTTAACTGAGTATTTGAATGCTTCTGAATTTCCCACCAGATCCAAAAGTAGAGACAAAAAATCCCAACCATTTCTTAGTCCTGTTCAACCAGGAAACCTGGGGACTTCCTTGGGAGGTTTCTTGGAAGACTGATATGCTTTTTTTAACCACTGATGCCTTTTCTGAGGTGCACAATTGAACTGCAGAAAACACTGCAAACAGGTTATTTTTCCACACTGGGTCAGGCTGATCAAATGTGTTGATTCATTAAGCATGCTGAATCCCTGTTAATTGCCAGCTTGGGTCTAGGCTTCAGCCAGCTCTGAGTGTGTCCTCAGAGTGGAGGCTTATCTCGTGAGCTTCCTGAGTCTGCAGAATTGAATGAAAGTCTCACCAGGAAAAGTGGTTTGTTTTGCTTTTAGTTTGTTTTGTAAGAAAGCTGAGAATTTCCCTTCCCAGCCAGGTCTGAGTGACCACTGAGAAGCTTGTGTGTTTCAGTGCTTCAAATCCTCAGGCTCTCCAGACTCCTGTAGCACTTGAAAGTGCTACATTAAAAATAAATAGAAATAAAGAATCCAGCTAGACGCTTTCAGTCCTCCATTCAAATGGAATTTCAATCCAGATATAATTTGGAAAGAGGCTGTGAATGCACAGTCCTACTAGTTGATTTCCTTCTATTTCCCAGAGATTTCTTGGCCAAAGTGAGGCACAAGGTCAGAATTAAAAATCAAACATCTGGATAGAGATTTTACAGTTGAATGGTTTCGTTACACAGGGCTATAAGATGGCTAGGTCATTTGGTATATCTGGAACCAGGTTCAAAAGTTCAGTTTGACCTGTTTAGACAATCTGCAAGAAATCCCCAAATGATAAACATTTTGGATGAAGATAAATATCAGCATTGCAGCTAAAAGTTCTCCTGTGTTAAGACTTAGTTGCATTGTCATATGTACAATGCTGCTGAGTGTAAATGCAGAAAGACCCAGAAATCCAAAGAAAACAAGGGTGCCTGTCAAGTCTTTATTATGGAACTCTGGTAAAAAATGTGTAACCTGACTTTCAGGCTTGGTTCCCTGCATCCCACCCTGTGGTGATGGTTAATGGTATCATCCTTGTGTAAATGGTCATCTGTCAGATCCGTGTTTTGTTGGTGATGGAGCTGAGCTGCAGTGAGGCAAAGTGACCTGCCAATGGTCTGGCAGGAGGTCAGCAGCAGGGATGGGCCCAGTTTCTGGTCTCTGGATTTTGTCATGGAATTGGAGTAAAACCTATAAAGTAAAGCTTGGCTTGTGTCTGAGAAATGCAGCCACAGGTGTGGTCAGCCAGTGGGTGTGGGGCAGTCCTGGTGATGGACCCAAATCTGCAAAACCCATTCTGGCCCCTTCTGCACTCCTGAAGCAACGGGGGCCTCGTTTGCCCTGTAAAGGTCTGTAGGATAGTTATATCAGGGAGACGATGCCCAAACCAAGACCCCATCTGCACATGTAAAGAAGCCTGTAAAGGCAGGTATGTAGTATATTAAACTATTTCCTACTGGATGGGCTTCCAATTATCTGTGCAGTAGTCTTGCTCCCTAAAAAGAAAAATATTTTCAGGCAACAAAGGTCCTCTATTTCAGAGCAGAAAGGGA
>VXAL01013248.1:187665-261844 GCA_013399475.1 Chauna torquata | reverse complement strand
GGGGGGGGGGGGGGGCGAGAATAAACTAAATTTGGAAAACACTTCATAACAAAGTTGCCTTAATTTAACAACAGCTTTTATTAGATTGCACTTGTCCAGTGAGATTAATGGACGTTTTCCTTTGAAACTCTGGGAGTCTTTCCTAGACACTGGGAATAAGTAGGCTCCTTCAAATGTTCTGCTTCCTACAGGATTTACTGGTGAAAGATTTAATACAATTCAGCACAAACATTTTAACCTTTCCATCCAAAATGTTGAATTCAACCGTTTCCTGAATGTGTATAATTTAAAGGCTTGTGTTTTCCTGTGTCATGCTCTCTGAAGCATTTTATGTCGCCTTGCTCCTATTGACTCTTTTAAGAAAACACTGCATAAGTATACAGTCACTTTCAGATAACTCAGATGTTTACTTTATGAATGAAGGAGGAAATTGAATACTCAAATAAAGTTATGCATCTAAGTGCCAGAAGCTAACTGCCCTCTTAAATTTGCTTGTCTTCTTGAAAGAGCCTTTAAATACAATTTATGAGGTAAAGAGCCTTTCTGCAGTGCTGAGGAGGATCTCCACTGTCTTGGTTATAAATGGATGCTCTCAGCAGTGATCTCCCAGCCAGGGATGCTCACAGGGCAGGGCCAAATGTTGTGCCTCCAGGAGCTTGCGTGCGTCCCACTGATCTGGTGTGGGATGCAAATAAACAGGCTGCTGCCTTCTTTTCTTGGTGTAGTTAGTAACACGGGCAAAGCTACAAGCAGATATAAGTAAAATGAGGGTTTCTAGCATGGTGTAACCCCTGTTGTGTTAAACTTAATATTAAGTTCAGAACTTAAAACTGCAGGAAGTGGTGCTTGGCTGCTTGGGTGAGCAGTACCATTTGCTGTCCTGCTTCTCCTGCCCCTGGTTTGGAAAAACTTGTCAGGTTTGGGTTTAGGGGTATAACTGAGGTCAGCCCCTGGTTATGCTTGTCTCTCCACCATTTTAGCACCTGAGGTAATTGCTTTTTCCTTTAAATAGTTGGCATGTGTGGCTAAACTTGCCTTGAAGTAAAAAATAAAACAATTCCCCAATGAATTAACCTTGCAGACTCCCCAGCCTTTTCCTCCTCCCCTTTCCATCAAGAGAGCTTCTCCCAGGATCTTATTGCAGTGTGCTAATGAATTGCTACAGTAATGGGAATATGATTGACATGTTAACTGTCCTTACTTTAGCCAGGTTTACAGGATGAAAACCACGAGAAGGCACATGTGGCCAGCTTGGCTGCTGCAGGCTGGGCATGTGCCAGGGTGCCAGAAGGGCTTGGCTGCAGCCCTCCCGCAGAGCACGCGGCTTTGCTTGTAAGCTCATCATTTGGCACAGGGCTCCTCAGGTCCATGTCCAAGTACAACACTTTGACATGTATTGCTTTATTTATGGAAAGAGGAAAGGTTTCAGAGTCCCTTCAGGTCCTGTTGGCTGGGATTTGATTGCGGGATGAGGCAACAAGGCTTACTCTCGTGGGTCCCGTTGGATCTGAAAGCTTGCTGGCCTTTGGCTCCATGCTCCTCCTCGGCTCGGATACCAAATCTGACTCCTTGGAGAGTGACTGAAAAAGCCTCCTGCTTCTGTCTGACATCCATGTACAGAAGCAAGGCCTTGGGCCAGACCTTTGCTTTAGGCAATGGTGTTTGAGCCAAGGACTGCGGTTGTCTGCACCTTGGAGCCTGGGCAGTGGCTGAAGGTATTACCCATGAATGGATTACTGGAGGGGAGTTCTGCCAGTACAAATCCACTGTTTCATTCCAGTTCAGTGGGTTCTTATGATTTCTTATTAGCCTTGGAGTATTTGATTTTTTCATTGAAGATTCAGCTTCTTGTTTCATTCTATTGCATCTCAGTCTGTGCTCCAAAAAGGAATGTCTCCATAACTGAGGGGGGCTTGGATGTTGCAGGTCCAGGAACTCAGGATGGAGCCTCAGAGGACTGCACTGCTGGCCGAGGAAGTCTCAGATAAATGCTGTGGATTTGGAGGGGTGAATCCAGCTGTGGCTCTGAGCCATTCTGGAGCAGGGAGAGCTCAGGAGTGTACCTGTTGTGTATGGAGGAAGTAACCCGGCTTCCTGTGCCTTATTCTGCAACCAAAAAGGGGAGCAGTGAGGCTGACCTGTCACCCTAGAGCCACTGCCCTGTGCTGTGGGGAAGCTGGTATTGGCAGAATAGTGTGGATAATAGCACTTCCACACCTCCTGTGATGGCTGTGTTAAAAGATGAGGTGCCTATAAACTCAAGTAGCTTAGCAAGTGTAAGAAGAGCAGGATCCCAGATGAACCAGTGACCTTGGAGGCAGCAGACAGGGATGGATCTGCAGGACAGATGGATAGGAGGAGGTATGGATTTGCATCCAACCTCCCCTTCAGCACTGCTGCATCTTCCCCCACCGCATGTCCCTGTTTTCCATGGGCCTTCCTGCCATAAGCCTGGGAAGATTTTAGGGTGCTGAGGAGACCCAGAGAGCCCCAGCTATCTGTGATGGTCGGTGCATCTTACCAAGCACTTCTCATGAGGGAGATGACTGAGGACTAGGGGTCCTGCATCCCCCCTCTCCCTTCCAAAAGTTGCAAATACCTGTGTTGGAGTGGGGATGTGCTCAGGGCTGTGGCAGGTGAAAGCAGCCCTGAGAGCCAGACAGAGGTCACCCACAAGGTCCAATCTGTCCCCCGGCACAGGCTGCACCACCAGCAGGATCCCTATCGCACGCTAATATTGGATTATGATCGTGAGACTCCACAATGTCACACTGATAACAGTGAGGTTTTTCCCCTGTACGAGCCTGTTTCATTTTAGCACGTAGGTATGTCAAGTGAAGAGAATATTTTCCCTTCTGCATCAGACTCCAACTTTGCTGAGGTCAGTCACAGGAGTATGTGTGCAAATGTCAGGGCTGGTAAGGAGTGCAGTTGTGGGTTAGAGGGCCCCTTGTGGTCTGCAGAGAAAGGCAGGTGCCCTATGGGTGGTCCCCAATGGGAATGGGATGCTGTGGGTCAGAAAGTGGTGAAGGAAAGGCTGATATTGAGATGTGCTGGCAGAGCTGCCTGGCTCTGCATTTCAGAAGTTAGTGCAAGAACAGTTAAATCATAAATAGTTACCTGCTTTCCCCAAGCTTAGCCAGGCAATGCTTTTAGAGTAGACTGGAAGAACAACTTCCCTCTTGCTTGCTCAGGTCCTTCTGACTTGTGGAAGAGCTTGGTGTGGGAGCATATCAACTTCTTTTTTCCTTGTCCATCAATGGCCAAAGTGAGATGCTTTGCAGGCAAAGCTGGACCAAGAGGTCATGGTGGAAGCAGCTCACTTAGCTGAATGAATGACAAGGCTCTTCTGCAATTCTGTATAAGAACTTCCACCAGAAACTGACGGTGCTTGGACAGAAATACCTTGGGAACTAAAACATTTAATGCTGCTTCTACTTGAACATGACCTGCGTGCAAAAGTGCACCCCTAAACCAAGTCTCCTTTGAGGAAGGAGAGGTGGGAGTCATCTGAAGGAGAAAAATGTGACAAAAGAACAGCTTTGTCTTGGGAGCTCCATTGTCCAGGCTCAGTTCCCTTGAGGCATTATGATTGCCTTCTTGCCCCCTCCAAACCCAGGGATTCCTGTGAGAGAAGACAGTGGTGCCTGAGAAAGTGCAGCAGCTTCCCTTGGGCTGAGCTCTGTCTCATGAATTAAAATGCACAAATGTCACAGCTTGTGTTACCTGGTCACTTCCCACTGAAAAAAAACTTCAAAACCTCTGCCAGATCCATACATGTCCAAGTCAATACTGTACACCAAAATGTCAAAGTGGACAATAGCAACTAAAAATAGGCAAAGACAGGATTTTGTCTAATATTTTTAAACTAGGAGGATAGCAAATCTATATATAGTCAATACAGAAAGAATGGGTCTAGTTGTTTCAGTGAGGAAAAGTGGTGTTGCTCGGTTGTACATGGGTTTGATGCAGGTGTAATTTCAAAGCCAGTAACCCTTTTTGGGTGCTGCATCTTTCTGCACTTCCCCTGGGGCCCCGTGCTCCTGGGGCTATCGTGTAGTGCATGGGCATCCCAGGGGGAGCAAGCACTGACTGTACCATGAAAGCACTGGATGTTTGGGGGGGGTTCTAGCCCCCTTCTCTAGTTTGCTATCTGAGTAGGGGATGGGGTGGAGAACAGGGCTCTGATTGCAGAGGCAGTTTGGAAACAGCTTGTGCATTGACTGCTGCTTGGCTTTCTGGTCCATGGAGCAAGATATCGGGAAGCTCCTGACTTCACGTTTTGCTCTCCAGTTTGCTCTGGACTCAGCTGGAAACCTTCCTACCAGGCTGTTCCTTCGAGGGGAAAGGAGACTTGAGGCTGCTGCTCCCTCTGCTGACTCTGGCTGAGAGCGAAACGCTCAGCCCAGGGCAAAACCCCAGCCCCGGATCACAAGCAGGGACCTGGTCCCCAGTGGGTACCTGTGCCTGCAAACACCAGCATATTTGCATTGCAGGCTGTGAGCTTAATCATGCTCACTGCTTTCCTCCTGCACCTGACCTCACTGGGTACTTCTCCCTGGGGCAGAAATCCCAATACCAGAGCTGCTGCTTGGTAAATGCTCAAAAGAGCAGTTTTGCCTTGCATCAGAAGCAGATGAATAAACTTAAACAAGGGATTGAGCAGCTATTTGTCACAGATGCATAAAAAAGGAAAGTGTATGATTTTTATCAAAGAATAGCTCAATGATAAAGTTCAGTTTGGACCCTTTCTTGAACCAAAGAAAACTTTGCCCTTAAATTTAATGGGAACATGTTACAGTCTGTAATCTGCATCTAGAGTTCTTTGGTTTTTTTTTCCTGTAGATTCCTTTAATCCTTTAGCAACTATGTGTATTTTCCAAAGAGGTTTTCTGTATGTCCCAGGGGCATAAAATCACAATGGAAAAGTGCTCCTTATAAACTGTGACCAACTGCAATCTCCCTCCAGCCCTACTGGTAACACCCTGTGGATATTTGCTTCTCAAAGATTAGAGGAACAAAGCAAGAAGAGAGCAGCGTTCCATTACGGTAGAGCATATAATATTGTGATTATTACTCATGCCCCTCCAAATAATTAATCATTTTGTGCGTTATTTGAAGACAAACAGGGCCTTTGGTTCATTATCGCTTATACATACACAGAACTGGAGTCACATCAGTGCTGTCAGACTTGGTTAATCCCTGCCTGGGTTTTGTACATGTCTGGGTATCTGAATCATGTACATGGCAAATGATCTACTAATATGTTTGCTCCACCAGTTTGTTCATATGGAGCCAAATACATGAAAGCATTCAAGCTCCGGAAAGTGCAGATATGGTCCTAATGGAGTTGACAAAGGCACCTAATGTTAAAGGTTGTGAAAAAAGGGTTTTGAAATGTTTTTTCTTTAAGTATTTTGTTTGGATTTTTTTATTATTAAGCAGGATAAAATATAAATATTTTGAACTAGAAGACTGGAAAAGATATCAGGAAAACTGAGCTCTATTATATTAGATTTTTGCAAGCAAAATTGTTAATTTAAGCTAAAGCAGAGTGAAGGAATGATTGCTGAAGATAAGTGTCTTGTGATACCCAAGAAAGGGAGCCAGATCACGAGCTGCAACTCAGCCAGTTAGCATGATGCTGCAGTGGTAGAATAAATCAGAGCAGCCTCCCAGTTATCCAGGCAGTCACTACATGCAGTTATCCTGCCTGCCCTGCCAGGGCAGCTGCTCTCATCCTGCTTCATGGCACAGCAGCCCTTCTTATGTTGTCAGTCTGAAAACTTGGGCCGTGAATTTTGAAATGGAAGCTCTGCATCCTTTTTTCTCTCCTTGTCTGTACAAGAACAGTGTTTTCAGGCTCAGCACTTGGAAGACTTCACTTTAAGACTGTAACATTTTGATTACAAGTGATATAAAATGCAGTTTGCTTTATTTCCTAATTAATGACAGTACATAAGGCAACAGTAAACTCAATTGCTTCCAACAGCTTTTTATATTCACTCGGAGGCATTTTCAGAAATATGACTCGTGTACCCAGCAAAATCTTTCCTTGACCAGATGTAGAAGGAAAACACTTTTATTGGCTCCATGATAATATCACTAAAGAGGAAACAGGCTATAAAATAAAAATAAAAAAAACACTGAATTTGAGAGTTGCTGAACTGAAAGATACAGAAACAAATACAGAGTAGATAATAAGGCCTTTTACTGATAGTGGTGTCCTGTGTAAATAATGTAGACACTGAATAAGTCCCTTTGCAGCGAGACTCATTAGAAACACGTACATTGGCCCTGAGCAATTACTCTGATTGTTCCCTGACTGCTTTTCACAATAAATGTCCACAGACCCACCAAGGCTGCAGCCATTTTGCTGGCTGCATGTCCTTGCAGATATATGGCATACTGAAAACAGATAAGCGCGAAGTATTTCCCTCTCAGGATTGCAAGCTTGTTGCTTTATAGGTGAGCCTTTGGGAGAAGCACTAGCCCAGGACAGTAGATTAAACAAGCCTGTTCAGGCAGGTGGAGGATGAAGCATCCACTTCCATAGGGAATGAGCAAGGCCAAAGAATGGATTGACCCGTGGCTGTCTGACACAGATCTTGTCTTGGGTTTGAATCTGCAAAGGGTGAGATGCTCCTGAATTGTAATGAAATCTGTATAGACCTTGCCTCCCTAACCTTCAAAGCCCTTCACAAAAAGATCTGTTTAATTAAATCTTTTTTGTTTAAAATTAAAGATGCTGGACTTTGCTACATGTTACGTGCTCAAAGAGCTGAACTCCTTCTCTTTAGAGATGAAGGTGTCTGTGTCTCCCTGGAGCACAAGAACGAAGATCCTGGAGCTCCAGGTTGGAGAGTTACGTGCATCCATAGGGTAACATGGGCACTGGGAGAACCCAGTAAGTGCATAATTATGCTTCGTGTCATCTAAACAAAACAGGAGGGGAAAAAAGGACATCTTAGAAGAAATCTAAGAGTTTGGATGAAAGATATGCTGGTGGGTGGCTCAGATCCACTGGCTGTTTATTGCTTAGTGTCAAGTCATAGATGGGTGGTAAAGTGTTAATAAACAAAAGGCATTGTTTTGAGAGGCTGCAGCAGTGATGGCTGTTAGCTGTTGGATCACCTTTGACAGGCTCTTTGACTGGCATAGTGCCCTAGTAGAAAAGTTGCCATCAACTCATCAGGAATGCTAGTGATCTCCTCCTCAAGCGATCTTTCTGGAAAATAAGAGCTACATGTTGTTTTTATGTGCAAAATGACAGGACAGCTAGCTGTGTGCCTCATTTAAATAACAGGTATAAAACTCAGGTGTCGGTCATGCAACCAGCTTTAGTAAAGGAAGATGGAAATATTTTGAATTGTCGTTGTTCTTAGGCAAAGACGTCTAACGTCACCTTGCAGAGGTGTAGTGCAAATACTTGTGCTTCAAAGCACGTTTCTCTTGTGGAAGTTGCAAGTGCAGAAGTCTAGAGAAGGGTTTGACTGAAAGGCATGAAAGAAAGCTAAATTTCCTAAGGTAAATTTTCTTTTTCTTCATCTTAAATATTTGACTGGGAAAGGAGTAATAAAAAATCAGATTAAATGAACATGGCTGACTACAGCCTTTGGCAGCAAGATAGAAGCATAATAACAAAAGTAAGCTGAAAGCCAGTCGGAGTGAAAATATGTACACTGAGGACACATTTGCCTTTATATTTGTGCTGTACATCAGTAATCTAAAGGTAAGGAGGTAAATGATAGACTTAGCAGAAAGACTAAAGCTAACTTGGAACCATAAAATTTCATGGTAGCATGGAGAAAGATGAGCAGTGGGAGTCAAGATTGAACAAGGCAGTCAAATGGCGTTTGCTTCTAAGTTAGTAACCCCTCCTTTCCCTCCTCTTTGTGTCTCAGGCTTCCCCTTTTCTCTACACATTTTACTGAGTGGTTGGACAAAGCCAGCCTGAAGCATTTCTCTAGCAGAAGCAGGGCAGTAGCTACATGTCTAGTTTGAGGGCAAATCTCTGTCGTGACCTTCCTGCTATGGAAATGGAAAGCGGGACATCTTCTTTGGCAAGGCTGGAAAATGGGATCCCAGATACAGGGAAGCATAAAAAAATTAAGAAAATTGAAGGGAAAGCAAAGAACCAGCTGACATTTTCCTCAGATCCCCTTCCTTTGCAATAGAGTAAACCACACAAATGAATCAGAGCATGTATTTGCTCAAAAGAGTTAATCTTTATTAACAGCCCCAGAATGCCCTTCAGCTCATGTACAACCTGGTTCAAAGGTTTTCAAGAAAAACAACATACCATAAACCAAAGGGCAGCACTAATTGAAAGCAATGTAATGTCTTTGGAAACAGTAATACCTTCCTTGTGGGTTAATAACCGGAAATTAAATTTCACGTATGTTAGCATAACCCATCATAAAGCACCGGGTGAAGTAAGGGGCACAGGCAGTAAGGGCAGGGTTCGAAGTATGCACAGTCACTGTCTTACAGTAACCCCTATTCCTTGGCCAGAGTCAGGGTTTCCAAGGGATTAGTCTTCAGCCTTGATCACCCTGGCTGAAGGAAACATTCTGCACAGTGTGGTCCCTGTTGCTGCTTCGGTGGTGGGATAGGGATGGAGGTTCTTTGTAGAGGAGGAACATGAATTTGACTGTCCACAGAAGCAATCACAGTGATGTTCTGCTCGTGTCCTGGCACGTGGAGCCCAGGCGGTGGCAAAGTGTTGCTGTGCCTTGTCCCTCCAGTTTGATGTGCCCACAGGTCACTGGTGACCCAGAGACGTAGTTCAGATGACCTTCAGGGCTTACCTTCTGTGCTGGATATGCAAATGAAAGACTAGTCTTAAAAAATTAAGAGTTTCAATGTTAAAATGTCATGAAATAGTTGGTACTAATGCATGCTGGGATTGAGTTGGCTAATGGCATTGCCTGAAATGGAAACTCGGCTAATATTTGGACTGCAGGGCGTGTGTCTCTCATAAGGAAACAGCTTAATCTGGAAAAGGAGGCAGAAACACAAGGTCAGATCCTTGCTCCTCTGCTCTCATTTCCTCTTCTGGCTGCATTGGCTGCCCAGGATCTGCCAAAGAGTCGAGAAGTTGATGTCTCTCACTGGGATATCCCGCAATGCCAAACCCAACCCAGGGTACTGGCAGCTGCCAGGGGTGGGCACTGGGCAGGGACATGAGAGAACCTCTTGCTTAGTGACTCCTTGCAGGTGACATAGTCCTGAGGAAAGGGATCCTGCCCAGAAGTTGTCCTGACTCTGCACAATGTCATCTGTTGGTCAAGTTGGCCACCTCAGGCTGAATGTTTGGTTAGAGATACCACCATGGATCATCTGCCTGCCTGGGAGCTCAGCCTTGAATAAGCAGAGATGTGGCCTCAGGTATTTATCAGGTCTGTGATGGCACTCCCTCCACCTGGAGAGCCCTTCATAACATGCTAGAGAAACATCCTGTAATTTGCCTTATTTCCAGCTGTTGGTGGTTATGACAAAGTATGGGAAAGCCTGAAAGCCAGTGTATGCCTGTGCAAGAGAAAAGCACCCCAAGTACAGCATGGGCTGCGGGAAGGCTGTTGATGACCTGGTGGAGGAATGACTCTCTGTGGCTGTGAACTACGAGTGGGCCCTTCCCTGGCTCTGCTCACAGCAAGCTGCTGGTGCTCAGGGTCTACTTTATTTTTGCCTGTCACTGTGTTTGTGAGACTTTTTGTCTGTAAGGCCTCTCTCCCACCGAATCCATCCATCACTGGTGCTGACAGAGGTTCCTGCTGCCCGAAATGGCCAGGAAGACTCAGTGGAGCCAGAACCTCAGGGGTCAAGTCCAGGTTGTCGTGTCTGAGCAAAGGCTGCTCAGGATATGCATGGCCTGACATCGTGTTTGGAAGGCAATGAAGGACTGAGAGGGAGGAGGAGGAAGGATAGGATGTAATCTTTCATCCTGCAAGCAAATGAGCGGAATGGGAATAGTTCTTTTTGCCTGGGTTTCGAAACAAATGCTGCTGCCAGTGGTCTGGCTTTGGGTGGCTGGAGGAAGGGAGTCCCCAGCCTGGGGAAAGAGTGGCCACTGTCTCCACAGCCCTACCTTGGCCCTCCTGAGAATCTACTCATTATTGTTGGCTGCAGGAGAAATACAAAGGTAGAAAATGTTGGGCACCTTGCACTGAATTCAATGATGCTTCTTGTGTGGAAGAAATAGGAGATCTAAAGTCCCCTTGCAGGGGTGGTCAGGGCCAGGGGCCAGCGGTGACGTGTGCTGAAGACCATATGCATGGCACCAAACCGATGCCCACCAGTGGGGGCTCAGGGTTCTCCCAGTGTGGCTGGCCCCAGCTCATCCCAAGGAGCGGGTGACATGCACTGGGCTGCCTTCCTCTCCAGGGCACCACCACCTTCCTCTTCGCTCTCACTGGCCACCCCAGCAGCAGTGGTACTGCAACTAAATAAAATGTGCAGCTGTTTTTTTTCCCCAGAGCTATTGCCCATAGGTCCCTTGTGCTATGTCCCCTCGTACTCCCAGTGCCAGTGGCCAACTTGTTCTGGCTGGAAGCCCTTGTTCATGTGCTGATCTCACCCATATGAAGTCATGTCTGCCCAGGGAGGACAGCCTTGCAGGTTGGCAGCATTGCCTTGGGGCTGAGCACACAGCTGTTCCCATGAGCTACCCCAGCCAACAGGGACAGCAGCATGCCACAGCCTGCCTCAGCACCCCTGCTTTATATCGGACAAACCCCCTAAAGTGACTCTTCCTTGCTGAACACAGTGGGATGATGGCCCTGGGGCCAGGCACCCACCGAGCATCCATTGAGCTGATGCTGGAGATGCCCCATGGAGCAGTAACAAGGGGCACCCTGCTGATAACCCACTGCTGGCTTGCATGGTGCTGGCTGCCTGTCTCCCTGGGGGGATGCTCAGCCCTCAGCTGCGTGTGGACCTCACCCAGCAGCAGTGGCCTGGGCACAGCCACAGCATGGAGAGTGGTGAGCACCTGGTCACACTCACATTTTCAACACATTTACCTAATTAGTTTATCAAGAAATGTGTTTGGCCTTGTCTGATACTTGGGAAATGCTGTTTGTCATTTGCAGGCATCCTGCAGGGCCCCGGGGAGCTGACAGACTCTGGCTCCTTCCTATCTCGCCTTAACTCCATTTGCTGGGCCTATTTCCCATTACTTTTTTTTCCATGCAGCACTCCCTCACCATTTTGGGATTAAAGTAATAGATAACATTATGCCTAAAAGAAGACTGGAATGGGTAGAGGAATAACATGAGTAATGACTGGGAAGAGTATCTGGAAAAATGTTAAATGGATGAAAGCATAGACACCTGAAATACTTTTATACTTTTTCAGCTAAACTCTCTGCAGATTGGAGCCATTTTGTAAAAGTGATGATGAATGAAAAATGACTAATTATGTACAAAATATTCATTTTGCAATTCTCTGGGGGCCTCCTTTATCCAGCAGGAGCGGAGGATGCTGTTACCCCTTGCAGCAGCAACAAGAGTGCGTGAACCCAGCCAGAACCAGCCAATGCCGCCAGATGCAAGGTGGGCATTGCCCATGTCCACCCCTGGCTGTAGCACTTCCATCAGCCACAGCCATCAGAAGTTTTTCCTTGTTAGAGAAGTTTCTCTCTAACAAAGCCTGCTTGAGTGAGGATGGGCCAGATCCAGATGATGCTTCTTTAAGGGCAACCAGGATGACCCTCAGCCCTGGCTGGAAGAGCTGGGCTACGTAAGGGAAGTTTGGGTGCCTTGGGTGTTAGAGCAGGAAGGTGAAGACACCTCCACCACTGTCCCAGGTAAGCAGCAGCCATCCCTGATGATGCTGCTAGCGCAGTATTTACCCCTGCATAAGTACTAGCTCTGCTCCTTGCATGCAGCAAAGGAGGTTCAAAGTCCAAACGAGCCCAGGAAAAGCTTGGACCATGGACCTTCTCCTGCCAGGGGCCTCTGCAGTGCCAGACACCATCTGTGTTAAGGTGTATGTTGTCTCAGGGACGCAGCTTCGGGGTCTGAAGTAACCTTGGCATCTCAGAGGTGCTCCTTCCGTCACTGGAGATGCTTGAAGTCTTCTTTCTCCCCCAGTGGGGTTTGGGTCTGAGACATCTCCACTCCTGTTCCCAAACTGCTGGTGAGGGCAGGCTGCTTACAGGATTTCTGTGCTCCAGGCTGGCAGCATGTGGCTCAAGCAGCCCACTGGCTCAGCTTCACCTGTAGTTATTTTTCTGTCTATGGGATTACTGGGGCAGTGCGGGCAGCCCTAGCTGCTTTATTAGCTAGCAAACGGCTTTGCTGTGGTAACAGCTGAGCATTTTCAGAAGATTTTTTCGGCTCTAGCCCTCCCCATGGCAGTTGATGACAGTATTGGATATCTCGTTTTGTTTCCTGTTGATTCGTAATCATCTTCCATCAAATTAAGTTCATTATAGTTTGTTGTTGTTGTTTGTTTTTGTGGATAAAACAATCGCAGGGCTCTCCTCTCACAGCCATCTTAACAGCAAGCTCTCAGACAGTGAGGGAGCTGGCACTCGCAGGCACCTACTGTGTCTGGTCTTATGGTTTCTAACAGCCAGTTAATTACTGGCTGGCAAAATCCCATGGTGTCTTAACTGATGTTTCATGGGCTTAATGACTTTTTCAGCTCTATTCATGCCTTGGGCTCAATGAGCTGGAGGCAGCCTTGTGGTGCTTACACAGCAGCCAGCCTGCTACCTGGCATTGCTGCCATGAGAGCAGCTTCCTCACCTGGGCAAGGCTGGGGTAAAAGGGGTGTGAAAAGGCTGACTTGAAAACCAGTTCTTGACTGGGTGGGCTTGATGCAGATATGCCTGTTCTGAAATGAAGGCTTCAAGATAAGATTTAATTTATGCAAGCTGCAGAAATATGCAATAATATGGCTTTTTCTCTCCTGATGGTCACCCATCACTGTTATTTTAAAAATAGCTCAGGTAGGGGACAAAAAAACTTATTCTGCTTAATGCCTGGAGTAGGAACACAGGAGGTATTTTCAGACTAGTCTGCTCTTCACAAAGAATATTCCTTCTAAAAGAGTGAAAGTCTGCCTGTGTAGGCACCCGCTGCTGTAGCATCAGAGACCTGCCAGCCACCACATAATCAGTAGCCTTATGGTCTAACTGCAGGCAGCTTTCTGCTCCTGCAGAACCAGCTCCCAGGAAAGGCCGGAGAGCTCTGCACAGACCTACAACTTCAGCGTGCATCCTCCAAAAATCCTGTGAGTACTTCTGATGATCCCAAAAATGTGTCTTCATCTTTAACACTATTACTTGAAGCTCGGATGTGTGGCTGAATCACCTCACCTGAACAAGCCACTGCAGTATCTGCTGAATAGTACCTATGATCCGGGTGTGCTGTCAGCCGAGTGCTAAATGTCTGATATCCACGACAGCGATGGAGAGCGCTTCAGTAAGCAGGCACATGTAAGAAAGCATACATGATCTGTTAGAGACATCAGCAGAGACGTCAGACTGACTTCTGGTACGTCTGGCTGGTGCTTTAGGATGCTGCCATCATACATCTGCCCATCACTGGTGGACCAGAGAAAAAATATGTTTAAGAGCTGCTGTTAAATTCTTGATTGCACTGATGGGAACACAGTGTAGCAACTCTGTGCCATGACAGCTTTGTGGTCTTCAGTGTGTTTAACCCCTCATGCTCCTCAGGAACCTTGTGCATTGTGGTTGTGCTACCCTGCTTCCACTGGTGACCTAGAACCATGGTCTCTCCCCTTTGTCCTAAACCAGACACAAGACTCTGGATCTCATCCAGCTCAAAAGGGGTGTCTTTCTCTTCCCTGAAGATTGATGTAATTTGGCTTTTCCTTTTTGGGATTAGGACAAGCATGCTTGCAGGCCCCCATTATCGCAGTGGAGGTAACACGGGATGGAGTGAGGGCAGGCTGTGCTGACTGATCTTTGCCAGGTACCCAGCTGGCGTTGCCAAAGCGCGCGGGGCTTTCCTCCAAACGCTTCCACCGCAGGAGAAATGTGTCTTCTGCTGCCAAGGGTCTGGGAATGGCACTTAACTTGGGGAAAGCATGCCATTGCAGCATGACAGCCACTTCACCAGTCAGTCCAGTAACGCTCTGTGAAAACAAAAGGTTACATGCTCCATGCCAGAGGGACTGTCTTCACTAACAATGGAACACATCAGATGTCTGGCAATTCCAGGGAGCCTTTCTCAGTAAGAACAAGAGGAAATAGGAGTCATGAGTTACATAGCAGTGTCCTCTATAGCTCAAGGCATATTGACTAAATATATGTCACATTCCTACAGCTCTTCTCAGGATAAATGTTGTACAAGCTATATCTGGTTTCCTTCTTCATAAAGAGCTCTTTCTAGATCCAAAGTTATCTGAGTTACTTGCATCCTGTTTTTTTTGTTTTTTTTTTGTTTTTTTTTTAGCAGATGAATAAAGATGGGAGTTTTTTTCTCAAATGTCACTTAAAATATAACACCATTCCTTTGACCTATTTGCATATGCTTCTTTCCTTATTGCAATATTCTTTAAACCATGACATCAGAGAAGGTAATATCTCCATTTTATTGCTAGAAAGCTTGTGCATTCCTTGTTCAAAATGTCAGGAAAAGCCTATGTTGGGGGAGAGGAGGGAAGGAGAGGCACTAAGGAAACTCTCTCCTAGTCACAGATCTTTAGAAGAATAACAGTTGGAGCAAGTTCCCAATGACTCCAAAAAAGATGGAAAGTAAAGTGAAAGCATCACAAAACTTTCCTATAGACCTTAGACCAACACTTTAGCTATTTGACTAGCTGCATAAATCTGAATAGAGCTGCTCCTTACAGAGAGGAACTTGGTTCTCAATAGAAAAATTCAATGAATGTTGTCCGCTCTAACTCCTGCTGTAGGCATTTTTTTTGTTTGTGAAATTCAGACCAGTCAAAGCACTGTTTAAGCACTTACTCAAATTCAGAACACAGACCAACTCCATCCAGGGCTCTGTTTTGCTTTATTCAATGTTTGAAGAGTAAACGATGGTGCCCTTGAGAAGGTCACCAGAGCTCTCTGCTTCTGCACTCTCAAGTCCTGAAGGTCTCTGCATACTGTGCATATGTTGCTGATTTCTTGCTGGCTGGTCGTGGTCCCCTGTCCTACAGGGACAGCCTCAGTTCTGCTCTCAAGTGTCTGGTAATGTCACTCTTGTTCCTCTCGTGTTCACATGTTCTAGGAAAGTACAGCTTCCCCAGAGGCACCCTAAGCTGCATTTGAAGGAGTACTTTCCTGAACTGAAGGTCCATGCCTGCACCTCTGTAACAGCAGTGTGGTGTCCACAAGGCCACCCTGGCCTGCCAAACGTCACACAAATACGGTATGAGTCACTTGCCAGCAGTAACAATACTGTGTAACACTCATTGCTGACAAATAAATAACTTCTTTCAGAAAGGATCCTAAGCTTTGTTAGATGGCACAAGAGTTAAGATCAGAAGAACCTGTCCCTGAGCTGACCCCGAGGCTGTGAATATGTGCTTAATTAAGTATGTAACTAAGTGTCAGTAGGGATATAACATATATGTGACTAGGAAACACAGTGGTCTTACTTGTCGCTTCCTATATTCCCTCCAACAGGCTTAGGGAGACCACCTGGGTTGCATTACTTGCTGGAGTACTCAGCAGCACATAAGCGTATATCAAGCTCATTCCCAGCTCTGCTAAGCAAGTATGTGAAGGGCAGTTAATTAAAACACTTTGGAGAATCTAGTAATCCAGACTGGGACTAAGAAAGGAGCCTCAGTCCGCTACCGCTGCTGTGACAGAAGAGCTGTTTGCTGCTAGCTGTATTCCAAATTTCCCGAGGCTGTCATACCGCCAAACGCTGCTGTGATCTATGAGTATTCGTAGATAAAGATGTGAACTCCCAGCTCTTGTCACAGATAACAGCACAAAGCTTTGCAATGACAATGCAAAGGCTTGAAACTCAGCTTCAAATCTGCAGCCGTTCGTTACTGTCCTCGGTGCAACTGCTGAGCTGACCTGCTGCGGGTTGCTCGTAACTGGGAGAGCTGAGCTGTGAGGGCTCGTCTCTGTGCTCCCTGGTTTCTTATGGATTTTCATCCCTCTGCTTGGTGGGCAAGTGCCTCTATCTGCCGTCACCTGCTGCAGGGCTGCTAGAGGGCAGCTCTTGAGTCAGTGGAGGAATATCCTGCTCCAAAGCCCTTTGGAGTAGGTGGAAACTTCGCAATGGTTTTTGGCTCAGGTTTTTGTTACTAAGTGAGCCATGAGGTTCTTCGTGCGTTTCACAAATGCCAAGAGCACCTGGCTTGCAGCAGGGCTGCTGCAGGTCTCTGCCATGCCCCACGGGCGTCCTTCCTGACCGCAGGTAACGCGTTGCTGCGGTTCGACTCCGCAAGCGCTGGCGCAGAGGAGTGGGTGCACATCACGGGTTTTGGGGTGTGGGCAGAGGAACCAGCCCGTGGGCTTCTGTCCTCCTGCACTGAAGGTCAGGAGCTGAGATCTCATTTTCTTGTCACAGATGTCTGACCCATCTCTCACTGGAAACAAGTAACACCGGTTCACTTGCTACATCAAAGCAAGATTCTCAAAAAAAATCTGTTTTTATTAAAAAAAAAAAAAAAACTTGTTCTGAAATAAGTTGTTGTTCAGTGAAAACACATCCAGTCTTCCACTTACGATGGCAATGAGTATAGGATAATTTAAAGCTACCTTTAGAGCTGTACGCAGTATGAGCTACCACCTCTGAAGGTTGTGTCATGCCCTTAAGTGGAGCTGAGCCAATCCTGGGCTGATTTGGGAGTCTATTTGAATTACAGGTGGTGTGTTTTATTGCCCGACTAGAGCTAGGAAACCTCCTCGTACCTCTGTGCCTGCTAGAAAACAGTTAAAAATAATTTCTCCTCTCTACTGTGTTGCGAGTGGCCTTTTGCCTGGCAGCGGAGGTGGCACCACCGTGGTCTGCAGCAGCCTCCCTCTGCTCCGCCACCACCGGTGCCCACGGCCACGAGGGACCGGGGCTGGAAGCAGGAGCCCCGGTGCGGGAGGCTGGCGGGGCTGCGGCCGGGCTCCCATTGTTCCCCGCCTGCGAGACAAAGGGTTAAGTAAATGTTTGGAGAAGATAAGGTGCCCTGTTGACAAGCAGCAGGCTCCAGCGGTCTCAGCAGGATCTCTCGCTGCGGTGATAAATGGGGAGGTTTTCAAAGTGGAATCAGCAGACGCCACGGAGAGGGCGGTTGCTGATGCCGTGATTGGCAGCGAGGAAGGAATCTGAAGGTGTTTAATGATCCCACACTCTGCCGCAGCTTTTTTAAAGGCTCTGTGTCTAGCCAGGGGAAAATCCTCTATCAGTCGCAGAGGCTCACACTCCTGGGCCTTTTTTGTTGTTGTTGGTTTTTTTCTTTTTTTTCCACTAAAACATGGGAACATCAACTGAAAGGGATCCTGATAAAGCCCCTCTGGGATTCTTCATCCTCTCACATCGGTTTTGTTCCTTTTAATTTTCTCTTTGAAGTGTCCTGTATATATTAGTTTAGTGGTAGACTTGGCAGTGCTAGGTTAATGGTTGGACTAGATGATCTTAGAGGTCTTTTCCAAACTAAATGATTCTATGATTCTATTAGGTGGGTTGTTTTCTTTGGACAAATTTAGTCAGGAGCTGTGTTTCGGGGGAAAGAGTGTGTATTAAACTAATAAGTTTTTTTTTCTCTGCATAGCTGTGTTATTCCAGTGTCATTCCTTTGCTATATAGTAAATATATAATCTGCTATATAGTAAATATATAATCAAATGGCACCAAGGGTAAAGCCCTTGGAAGGACTTGAACCCCTGGCGTGACATTGCTGTGTACGCAGGAGGGCAGAAAGGAGTTCCATTCTCCTTTAAGTAGATCCCAAAAGCACTTCATCAAGTTGAACCACAACGACTTTTTTACAGAAAGGCGAAATATTTTCTGTCCTCATCTCTGAACAAAAGCTGCCCTGGGCACTAGGAAGAGCTACCGTGGGAAATAGGTAAAGCGCGGCTGGGTCTGAGAGAATGGAGCTTTGCTGTGTATGCTCATGAGCAGCATCCTGAACCAGAATATCAGAGGGCTGTATCCCCTCTGCTCTCTGCTGAGTGAGGAACAGGTATAAAATGCTGCCCGGTCTGATTCATGCCACAAGGAGAGAGCGGGGTGGGAAAGCTGCTGGATACTGGGGATCCAGACACAGGGAATGAGCCGGTTCTTGGGGCCACACTTGTCCTGGAAGGACTGGGATGGATGGATGCACAAGTCTGGTTTTGGAGAAAGCAGCCTGCCTGGTGTTGCTGCCGCCAGGCTGGAGGGAGCTGCTCGAACGGGCAAAGATGAAAGGGGCCGGGTATAACCCAGCCAAGGGACAAATGAGTCGGGACATGAAAAGCAGTGAAAATATCTGAAGAATGTAAACACCAAGGTGGAAGAGGAATTATTTAGCATGTTACAGGCTTGGCACTAGGTGCGCGAGACTGAAACAACAAGGAAAACTTGTACTTGCTAACAGAGAAGCCTTGCTGATGACTAGGTCTGAAGCTCAAAAGGAAAGAAATGGTTTCAGAGCCACAATTCTAGAAAAGGGCTTGTAAGGAACCAGCCCCCATTGCAGGAAGGCTGCAAAGCTGCCCCTGTGCTGCTGCGCGCATCCGCGCCCTCCGCTGCCTCCAACTACGAGCCAAGGGGGTCACGGCAAGAACAAACAGGATTTAGTGGTCATAAGAGGGGAATGCGAAATGCCCAAAGGAATTTTGATTGAGATTTTATAACTTAAAGAAAATCTTTTGCAGATAAATCAGGAGGGTGTTTAATAAACAGTTTGAGAGATTAGTATTGAAACAAATCCCAGTTAAGTCTCGGCGGAGAAGCCGGTAACGGAAGACCACTCCAGCAAAAGGACGTCAGGGGTATTACAGGCACTAAACAGAAGGCTTTCCAAAAATATAAACAATCTGGGGAGGGGGCAGATTGGGAAACCTGTAAAAATAAGCAGAACCACGTTAAAAGGCTAAACAGTGGAGCAAAATCAAATATTGAACATCAAGTTGTGAGGGAGCTTTCAGCCGCAGCGTTAGCCGGCTCAGTTCCAGCCAGCCAGGAGAGAAGGCTGGCCCCGAGGGGTGCACATGGACATGGGACACTGCCTGTGCCACCGTGGGACACCGGCAAGGAGTGGCAGCGCCCGCGGCCACAGCGACCTCCTCCAGTGATCAGGCACAAGATAACGGGGAACATATGCCTTTAATGAGTATCCTAAATGCGTCAGACACTAAGCAGATGTCTTCCACCAAAGAAGACATCTTCCTCATTTTTGAAGTAATAAAAGGAACCTGTAGCTCAAAGACTAAAGCCCTGGAGATCTGCAGGTCAGGGGGATCCAAGAATAGCCAAAAGATCTGGCAGAGAGGATGTGCAGGTGATTTACATGGGGTGGAAGTTGGACCAGCAACAACTCACTGTAAATAAGCTATAAAAACAGAGGTGGGTCTGCAGTGATCTTACACACTGGGACAAAAATCTAACCCATTTCCACGATGGAAGTCTATGCGTTCGTCAGTAATGTTGCTAAGAAAAGAGGAAAAGGCTGAAATATTTCATTTGTGAAATAATTTGAAATCAGAGTCCAAAACAAGTGTGTAATATTTCTACAGCCCCATGTCCCATCTCCTCCAGAGCACCTTTGGAAGAGCAGACACCCAGAGTACATGGGAAACCAAACCCCTGTGGAGCTCCTCGCTTGCTGGTGGCTGCTGCATGTAGGGATGCTGCAGGACAGGAAGACACACTGTCCCCTGCACAGGCTCCAGGTCTCTCATCTGCTGCAAAGAAGCTGCTACCATCCCCAGGTCCTGCCCAGGCAGACGCACAAGGAACTCCAGCTCCAGCCCCTGCATTAGGCACTCCCCACACACCCTGCTCCCTGCATCCCCATACCACGTCTCTTGCATTAGTGTGGGCAGCCCCTGCAGTGAGAACTGTTGTGCAAAATGGTCCATAACGAGCAGGAGCACCTGGCCCGGGCGCCGGGAGGAGCCGGGCACTGATGCTGAAGGCGGTGGCAGTTTCCATGGGTGAAGTCCAGTAGAGGGGTGGGACGTTCAGCTGCAGCTGGTGCCATCCGCAGGCATCACTGCTGCATCCACCAGGGCCCAGCCAGGTGGGGCAGTGCTGGTCCATCCAGTTCAGCTTTTGAAAACCAGCTCTGTGGCCACGCCACTTGGCCTCGAGCAAGCAGCCCAGCTGCAAAGCGTCAGCCCTGAGGAAGGATCTGGGTGATCCATGGTCTTTCCAAGGCGAGACGTACTTCAGCCACCAGCAAAAGCAACGGGAGATGCCCTGCCCTTGGGTGGTGTGATCTCTGCTGAGGGGAAACTGGCACAGGCAGGAGCCGAAACCACGAGGAGGTTGTGCCTCCGTCCAGCTTTCACCCTCGTCCTCCAGCCGATGCTCCCCACCGGTGGCACGGTGACAGCCCCCGTAGGTGTTCATTGAGCAACTATTTTTAATCACCTTTCCACCGGCTTTTTGCAACGCCCCATTCACACTTGCTCTGTGAAAAAGGATGTCAGAGCAGATTAACAGCTGGTTCCTGCCTGCTCCGACAGCTCTGACAATGCGTCCCTCCTTCTCAAGGTGACAGGAACATGCAGCTGCCTAATGGGTACAGAAGTGTCTATTCTTTCCCAGTGACATTTATTGTGAAATATCTGAGTGGGACTGAGAGACATGCAAGGCTTTCCCTCCCTTATCAGGCGACCCTGGTCAGTGTCCTGCTGTCAAGGACTGAAGTAATTTATGTCAGAGCCGCGAGTGTTTACTTATCTGCCCGAGCGCCTGCCCGGGCCCAGAGCAGCCAGACTGGCTCCGTGGGGGCTCACCAGCCTTTTCCTGCCGCTGGGAAAATCCCAGCCAGCGCAGCAGCCGAAAATGCTCCTGCAGCGCTGGCGCAGAGGGAAGAGGTGCGGTGCGAACGCGAGGGGCAGAGCTGGCATCCCCAGGCAGCCCCCAGCAGCAGCACGTGGCACCTGCAGAGGCGGCTCTGGCAAAGGCGTGAATTTAGAGAGGGTTTTGCAGAGTGGAGCAGAGCAGCATCCGGCCAGCTCGTTTCTCCCTGGGCATCACAGCTGAGAGCCAGCAGAAAGCATTAGGGAAAGGTGGGAAACCTACTCGGCAGCTTCTTGGTTTCACCTCCTGGTTTCTTGCTTGAGGGACGTTTGGGGTTTTATTGGCTGCGGTTTGCTTGGGCACAGGGGCTCCAGGCAGGCAGAGCCGGCCAGAGCATGGGAGCAGCCCAGTGCTGGGGCCCCGGCCGTGCAGCACCGTGGCAGGAGCAGCTCAAGCCCCCGCGAGGCTCGCGGGCGGCTTGAAAGGGCTCCTCCAGTGCTTCTGTCTTGTGTCACGACAACACGCGGAGCTTTCAGTGCGCCTGGCCCCGAGGCTCTCCCTTAGATTCAGTTTCGAAACTTCCCAGTTCCATGAAGCAGCGCGGTGATCCTGGCCGTCTTCCCCCTACACCAGCCACCATTCGCCATCCCGAACACAGAGACGACTTTCGTCTCGTCGGGGATGGCACGTCCTCTGCGGCACGGCAGAGACGAGCCGGGGCCGAAGAGCTCCGCTCCCGCGGGGGCTCCTTCCTGACCCGTGTGCGCACAGATAAACACCGAGCAGCGGCGGTTTCCTCTTCGAAGCTCACCAGCTCTTGCTATCGGGCCGGGAAACCTTTACCCAGTCGGAACGTTGTGAACAATAGATTAAAGCAGACGGACTATCTCTTGCTAAATGAGCTGTTATTCTAAATTAGCTCCTTCTTATTTTTTCCAATCCGGGGCACTCCTCAGAAAAAAATATTCCACTGACATTGTATTTCTGCTGACAAACGTTGCTGTGTGCTGGCTCCTCTCCCCGCCCGGTGGGCACGATCAAAGGGCCGGTCCTGCGCTGAGGGACCCCACGTGTGCTCGGCTCTTGCAGCAGGGCCCCATGGCGATGCAAAATCCTCATTCTCCCTCCGCACACTCCAAGAGTGATGCTGGATGGTGCTGGATGGACAGTGGAGCCAGGGAGGCAGCAAAGGGCTTCACAAGGTGCATTGCACCTGAGAGGGAAAAACACATTTGCAGCTAGCAGAGAGGGAGGCTGATGTCTGCTTGTCTTTCTTTTTTTTTTTTTTTTCCAAACACCGGGAGATTCCGTAGGTGCAGTCTGATCGTATGAGGGGTGATGCCTCGTATTTCTCAGTTGCAACCCTGAGCATGGCAGACAATAACACACAGCCCCAGCGCTCGTTCCTCTGCTCTCTGACAGAGGCTCATATGCAAAAGTACAAAAGCCTTGCTTAAAAAAATAAGATATTTATTATGCCTTTGATGTTCCATAAGAACAGTTGTGGCTTCTGCTTAGTCTCCGACATCCGATTGACAATTGTTTATTAGTTTTAAAATAGCTGAAATTCATGTCAAACATTCCGCATGTTAGAAAAATGTTTATGAAGTGTTATCATAGTTTATTTAACTGTGAATGTTTAGGAAACCGGCATAAAATATAATGGACCACACAAGGCTCTGAGCAGTCTAACGATAGTAGGCTCATTTCATGGGCCACGGGGAAGAGCAATGCCACCTTCAACCTCATGCAGGGTCTGGCTGCGTAAAATGTTCTCCAGGTATGCTGTTACAGGCTCATGAGACCAAGTGACCAGGCTTTGGGTTTATTTTGTTTTGTCTTAAGGACATTCCTTCTAAAAAGTTTACTAGAGCAATGCTTACAATTGCTGCTTTTGAACAACTGGATCGAGCACAGGTTTTTAAGCCAGGGAGGGAGGGATCACTTCTTGTGAGCCGCAAAAGCTTGGCTGATGTGCACTGCGAGTGCCCTGAGACAGATATCAGACGTAGGGCATTAATATTCATGAATCATGAATAGTTACGCTACACACACATAATATACTCTGCATTAATATTTATGGTGTCTGTCCAAGACACTGCAAATTTGTCTTTATAGTTTGGAAAAAAAAAAAAAAGTCTTTGTGATAGCAACAGGTTTGGATGAAGTTTTAGCCCTTGTTTCTCCAGTGCTGTAATTTTCAGCCCGAGGGCACATCAGCATCTGACCTGTGTCCTGCACTCCTGCCTGCCTGCAAGTGCAAGACACAAAATGCAACCTGAGCAAGCAGTTCCCATCCTTTTGGAATTGCAGTGCTCTGCAGCGAAGTCTCTTCACCTCTAAGAACCGGAAGAGCTTGTCATGCTTTTGCCTGGGACGGAGTTAATTTTCTTTGCAGAGGCTCACACCATGCCATGTTTTGGATTTTTGATGGAAATAGTGGTGATGTTTATAGTTGCTGCAGAGCAGTGTTTACAAGGACTTTTCAGCTTCTCGTGCTGCCCTGCCAGCAGGGAGGCTGGGGGTGCACAAGGAGCTGGGAGGGGACAGGACCAGGGCAGGTGACCCAGACTGACCAAAGGGATGTCCCACACCATGTGGCATCGTGCTGAACGGTAACGCTGGGGGGGCTGGCCAGGGTGGGGGGCCACTGCTCGGGGACGGGCTGGGCATCGGTCAGCGGGTGGTGAGCAATTGCCCTGTGCATCACTTTCTTTGAATATTCTTTTGTTATTATTATTACTATTATTCTTTTCCCTTTCTTTTCTGTCCTATTAAGCAGTCTTTATCTCAGCCCATGAGCTTTTGCTTTTTTTTCTTCTGATTCTCTCCCCATCCCACTGTGGGGGGGCACAGGGGGAGCGAACGGCTGTGTGGTGCTGAGCTGCCTGCAGGGTTAAACCATAACAAGGTGCAGGTAAATATGTAGAAGTATTAAATCAGCAAATTACTGCAAGTGGAAAAAGCTGGCTCAGGAGCATCACAGTGCCTTGTCTTTGTTCAGGACCTCCGGATGTTAATGCCAGTGAAATACATGGTAAAATAGTCCCTACGAGCAGTCACCACCAACAGCTGCTTGCCATCTATGGTTGCTTATGGGAGATCAGATTTTGGAAATTCAGCATCAACAGCCCCCATTTTTGGGAGCCTTCCCTTGAAACCTGTAGCTTTAGCAGCAGGACAGGGGAAGGAAATACCAGGTTATTCTTCCCAGCGAGTGACAGAGAAGTGGAACAATAGTAAGGATATTTTAGTCATTGGGTTAAAATGTTTTTTCCCCTCACTGATAAGAATGACCTCATGGGTCTCGTTATTAACTCTGTGCCCAGATGAAGCCAGGAAGACCAGCCACAGGCTAAGAGGTCTTTATTCTGTGCCTTAAAGCCACTAGCTCTGCAAAGATGCTCTGATACTGTAAGCTCTTCCCAGGACGTTCCTCATACAGCCAGGATCTTCCTTCCAGACACGAGCCAGCTCCCGTAGACTTAACCAGCAAAGGTAGTACGAGGCAATTTATAAAAGCAAAGCTACAGTAAGCCCTCTCCTAAAAAGGATCCCACCAGCAGCCAAGAGTGGTTTTTCTGGAGGCAGCCTCCTGCTAGACGTGCTTCCCAGGTTATATGTTACAATAGTCATCTGCTAAGCACCCTTGCTCCTAGCCCAGAATCTGAGAGGACCAATCCGCCCCCCGGCTCGGCCCCGAGATTAATTGCTTTTGTCTCTAACCTTTGTCTGAGAGTAAAGCATTGCTTCTTTCACTGGTTTTATTTTTGTCTGTTGGCACACAAGTGGATCTGTTTTAAGCAGCTTTGCTTTCCTGTTGTTTTACAAGACATTACTTTGTGTCTGTAGCTCTGACCTCAGAGGCCTGATTCTGTTCCCATTTGAAAAAAAAATCCCACTGGTGTTCGTGGGCTCACGCTGGATGGAGGGAAGGGCTGGCATGTGGCGGCCTCGGGGCCCCAGCTCTGCAGGGCAGGGTCGTGGCTGGCACAACCAAAGCGCCAGGCACTGCACTTCTGCACTCTTTCTGTTCCCATCACCTTCAGCTGAACATTTTTTCCCCTCCAATCATAAAATTTCCACTTCTAATATTTTAAACTTATTTCTCATAAAACCCCCAAGTATGAAAATTTCTTTTAAAGAAATACACCATTAATGTATCTTTATGATGTGCAGCTGATGCTCACAGCATGGGCTATGACTTTTTTATGTTCCCTACTTGTCCTTGAGACATTTTATTTTGACACCATATCCTTATATGTTAAATTAAAACATATTTTTATTATCTGTTATAAGCCAGCAGACAGCAGTGCCTTAAAGCTGTTGTACAGCTCCTCATGTCCATCTCAGGGCACCTTCCCCTCTTCCTCCCCACTCCCCCCCCTCCCTCCACCTCTCCAAAAACCCATGGAGCGCGTTATCCCCACTGACAGCAATTTACAGTCCCCATTAACGGTCATATAAATTCCAGTGGATCAAGGGAGCTTCGAGTCTATGATATTCAGACACAGCTAATAGCTCTGGGATAATTGCCATCTCGTGTTTCTGCACTCCGAGCCCGACTGTTTATATCTACAGGACAAGCAAGCGGTAAAACAAGTTTCCACGTTCCCCCAGTCACCCAAGGAGCTGCTGGCTCCAATAGCAGGCGGAGGGCTGGAGGTGGCAGTCATTTCCTATAGTTAATGTTCACTGCTCCTGCAGGGCTCCCCAGCTCCCGTAGGGAAGTGGGGTCAGTCCCGCCGCCCTTCTGCATGTGGTTGTGTGGGGAAAAAAACAGTCAGCTCGGTGTTATCACTGCTATCATCATGGCTTGAGGCTGGTGGCTTCGGTTCCCGCTGCGGAAGGGCTGCGTTGGTCTGTTCTACAGCCTGTGTTAATCTGTAATTTTAGTTTTTGGAACTGGTAGCTTGAAAGCTTGATTAATAGGGATATTTGTTGTGAAATCCTTGTTGGCTTTGAAAGCGTGGTTAATACGGATATTTACTGTGAAATCTTTGCTGATAAATAACCGATCAGTTTAATGGTAGAAGGAATCTGGAAACCGGGACACTGCTCGCACCGCGGGTGATTGGCACGTTGGTAGCAGCCGGGAAAGCCGTTCCCCTTCTTCCCGTGCCCATGGCAGGGGTTGTTTGTGTAGGGCCTGGGAGACGCATGCTCCGAGCGCTGCGGAGCCAGCAGGGACGCGTCTGCGTGCAGCCCCTCACGAGAGGGGCCGCGTGGTGGGAGGACCAGCCCCAGGATGCTGGAGCGGGATCAGCGTCGCTTCTCCGACTGCGTGGGCAGTTTGCAGAGAGGTGGGGACTCCACGCAGGAGAGCCACGGTTAAGTTTCATAGCAAGGAAAATGCTCTCCAGGTGGGATCCTGAACCTCTCCAGGGAAACAGCCTGAGCTGGGAGGAAAAGTCAGGTTATTTTGCGTATGTGCTCTTTCCGGTGATGCCGACCAAATGTTCTTCAATGGAAAACTCAAGTTTGTGACTTAAAACCCGCTCATTTTTGTCATTTCACCAGGATTTTTAAGGGGGAGGAGTCTGCTTTATTGGAAAGCGAGAACATTAATGCTCTAACATCTAACGTTCAATGGGTCTTTTTGATCCTGCTCGTGCAAATGGCATCACGGCAAAGCTTTTGGAGTGAACAAGAAGGATGCAGCCCCTGGCAAGGCACCTGATGGTGCTTGGAGCTCCCTGCTTTGGAGCAACTACCTTGCACACGAGGGACAGACAACGAATCACCCTGAGAAGTACGGGCAGAGCGTGCCCCAAACCAGTAACCGTTAGCTGGGGCGCAGCTGAAAAAAGCCATTTTCCCCATAACCGTGCCTCAGCGAGGATGCTTCCATCCAGACCGCACCAGCCAGGGTTCCCCCCAGCAGCTCTGCAGGGTGAAGGGCCCCCATGTCCCGGTCGCGCCGTGGTGCCCACGGAGACAGCACCGCTTCTCCTGCCACGTGCCCACCCACGCTCCCACCGTGACTCATTGTGCCTCAGCTTGTTTGCTCGCTTGCAAACCAAGGAAACCTTTTTTATTTTTTTTTTTTTCACGTAGGAAATTAAGAGGAACCCTCTCCATTGCGTACATTTTTAATAAATTATTTGTGAGCTCGCGCCTTTCATGTCAGCACGGTCTGTCACTGGTATTTGCTCGCAATTGATTCATCCCACCCCAGCTTGGGGGGGGGCGGTGATCATGGCACAATTAAGCCTGACAGGGTTATCAGATGACCTTCTGAAAAATTGCAAAGCATTTTCCATCATTTGCGAGATAGACAGATAAAGCTTGAGGGGCTGCTCTGGGGTAACAGCTGAAAAATGCAGCTGGGGCACGGCTCTGCGGGCAGCGAGGCGGCAGGGCCGGACGCTGCGCACGGAGCCCCCGCTGTCTGCATCGCCCTCGCGGCCGCTCCCCTATAAATCTGCAGGGTTGGCAAGATCCGCTGGCTCCCTGCAGGGAGATGCCGAGCATCACTCCAGAAGCACCTCGTTTGTATAAAGCCCTCCTGAACGCGGAGCCAGGGACAACCGGCAACACTGGATGGGCGTTCCCCAAAATCCGGGCACCTCGCTATTTTCGGGCTGGGGGCAAAAGGTTCCCAGGAGCACCCAAGGAGAAGCTCCGCTGTGCAAAGCCCGGGGAGGTGCTGGACCTCTGCCTACACACCTTGTTCTCATGGGTCTGAGCGCGTTTTAGAGCGGGGAGCGCGCCAAACCTGTTGATAGCGGGTGGGAGTTCCGCCCGCCCACACCAAGCGAACTCTCCGGAGCCGTGCCTCGCCTTCCTGGAATTTGTTGTTATCCCCAGCTATTTGCTGACTCGCTCGGTTCGGCAGCTTTCATCCTCCCATTGCTCCTGAAACATTTGCTTTGAGTATTTGTAGAGCTGACCAAGCCCTCTTTCAATATATTCTTTTTTTGGTTTGGAAAAAAATGGCTTTTCTGCTACATGTCCTCCAGAAATCATCAGCAGAGCTGAAGTTCTCTTTATGTGAATTTTTTGCTTTTACTGAGAAATGGGACTCAGGGGGGAAATGTGTGGGACTGTGAAGGATTTGCAGAATTTAACCAGCGTGGCACCCTGGACTCAGCTCTCTTCCGAGCTGCTGCTACCTGGCAGCAAGCCTGAAGCTCTTTAGCCAACCTGTGCCACTTTCCACTGGCTCTGCTAAAACATTCATTGGCTTTAACCTTAAAAACTTTAGGAATGAAAACAGAGGAGAGGATACGTGGGATTCGTTGATGGGCTGGGTTGTGCCAAATGATGCTCAGCCACAGGGAAGTGACATCTATGTACCTACTTTTGCATTTTTTATTATTTTGACCATTTGAATCACTACTGTGATAGCCTATATTGTTCTGAACATGAAGATTGATGCTTTCCAGTGAATAAGCTGGTTTCACTACAATGACGTTTGCGTGGCGTGGGACCCAGGTGGAGACGCGATGCTGCCAGCATCCCTGGGAGGAAGCGACCTTCCCCATCCCTGTCCCCATCCCCGTCCCTGTCCCCTGCCACCACCAGCACAAAAGGCACAAGCAGCAGAGCTGTGGATGCAGAATGAATTCAGGTTTTAACTTTTCTGATTTTGCAGTAAACCTAAGTTCAGTAAATTGATTTTTGTAGTAATAAAAGCTGAACACTCATAACCCCCAAAGCGATAAACATTTTACTGCTATTTAGAATTTATATTTTATTTCTAGTCTTTTCCTTGGATATGCCCTGAGGGGGAGCATTTTATGTGCAGCTCTAGAAATGAACTGAGTGCAAATATTTTTATTTTCTGCTAAGCATCAAAATTTTGATGCATTCTCATGAGAGCAAATGCAATTCTTAAAAGTACAGTGCAGCCAGCAGAGCAACTTGGCTGCTTTTTTTCTTTCTGAAGAATAAGTAGTATCAGTAAAAAAGCTGGGCACTAGGCACCAGGCACAACAGACTGAACATAACAAGTACCAAGCTCTAAACTTGACCACCTCTTATCTTCATGTACAGCTAGAATTAATCAGTTTTTTCTGTGTTTTTGAGTCCCTGTAACTCTTACTCAAAGGGGCAGAGAAAAATATATTGAAGTGCCTCAAGAAAAACCATTCATGTCCCTTTAGTTCTTGGAGCAGCATTTTCTAGTCTGGAGCTGCATGGGGCCAGGACTTCTGCTGGTGTGAGACAGCAAAGCCTTTTTGCTTGGACTGGTGCTGGGCTGATTTCCACCCATGGAGAAGCTGGTCCACTTTCTTAATTGTAGTTATTAATTCCTAGGAGGGCATGGAGAGAGGATATGCAATGCTCTCTTGGAGGGTTGGGAAGTCCCAGGATGCTGAAGCTTAAAATAACAACACGGTGATGGATGAGGAGACCATTGCAGGTGCATTTTAGAGATTTCTGAAATGTCTGAGCTATAACTCTTCCCTCCTTACAAGTCCTGGGTGGCCAGATTCACAGCAAGAAAATACACCTGGCTTTTTATGCAAAGGGATAAAAGAAGCAATACATATAAATGATATTAATGCTCTCTAAAACATCTTGGAAATATTCCTTCTGTAAAATCTATGTGACAAGTATAGATGACATCTCATAAGGCGACCCAGATGATTCAGCACTTGGCTGCAGATGAGTAATGTGGCCATCCCCATCTCTATAGTAGTAACCTCTTTATGCCATGTAATGCCATCCAGGAGAAGATGTACGGTGTTTTCTGCATATAAAAATGAAGGCAGGAGGAGCTGGGTGCTGGATTGCAGCCAGCTTTCTTAACCATTGCAAAACCCCAGAAAACCTGGTGTGGGGGGACTGCTGCTGGGGGTGCTGAGCTCCGCAGGAGCCCCCCAAAATTACAGCCTGAGGGGTTGTTAATGGGCACTCGGTACAGGGTGGCTGCTGAGCAAATACAGAGAACAGGGGAAATGTTTGAGAATTGGCCTGTTCGGCTTCTCCAGACAGGGCAGCATCCAGTGGGGTATTTCTGGGGAGCCCGCAGTCGCTTTCCTGGCCGGCATGGGGGGACAGGTGGTTTTGGGGAGCCGTGTTCATGCATTTTCTCAAGCCAGTCGGAGGGCTGCCAGGGCGAGTACCTCTTCTCTTGCTTGTCCCCTCAGACAAAAAAGCTCTCTTTTCATTTGCTTTTAACTTTAAGTGTCACTTCTGTCCTACACCAGCAAAACATGGGCAGGATGAGACCTGGAAAAACTTCCTTTTGCTTGGCACCAGCTCCGAAATTGCCTTCCCATCAATGAAGCTATACAATGAGCCATGCTTAATGAATCAAAATGTTAATTAACACACACATAAATTCAGCAGCCCTGCCTGGATGATGGCTGCCCCCCTCTGCTGCTCTGAATTCCTCCCCCTCATCATCATCACATCTTCTGGCTCTCTCCTTCATTAGTTTTTATCTGATGATTTAATAGCACTGCTAGCCAAAAAATTATCAGTGCTAGCATGCATGCGTAGCACACTGCAAGTGAGCGTTGTAAAACATGAGGCAATTCATGCTACAAAGACGTCACACAACTGAAGAAATATCTCCCTTGTTTCCACCGAGGGCTGAATGGACGTGGTGACCTGGGAGCCCCAGCATCGCTGCTGTACAGCACCCACTTTTTCTTTCTGTAGAAAGAAAAGCGTAAGAGCTGGGTAAAATCCAAGAAAAAGCAGATTCCTTGCAGTTAAACTAGACAGCCTGGCCAGAAGGAAGAGGAGCATCACCTCATGCAACTGCCATTTTGGAGAATACTTTCTTCTCGTTGCATTTTGGATGAGGTGTGGCAAGTTTGTCCTGTACAAGCCATGCTGCATTTGGAACGTGAAAAGTCTAAACGTGGCTCCAGCCACTCTGCAACCAGCCCTGCTGCCCTTCCCCTCCGGGTCTGCTGCTGAGAAGAGCCTGTTTGCCTCTACAAATAGCAGGTATGGTGCTTTCCTCATCAGCGTGGACTCAGGAAAGCCGTGTTGACTTACCCTCTGGGCTAAAGGTTTCCGTCCATCCCACTGCGGACACCCCAGCTTGGTCTGAGCCAAGCACAGGCAGTGATGGGAGATGGGGCTGGAGCCTTGAATGCCAAATCCCCGCAGGTGCTCAGTTGGTGCAAGCACCTCCTCAGCCCCTTTCCCTCTTTTATCTCTACTTGTTAAAAACACCACTTGCATCTGTAACACTTGTGTTTTACTGCAGTAACACCAAAATGGTGCTTGCTTTGCTCCAGGGAGCTCCTCGCCAGGAGCCAGCCCTGGCCCCGCTCACTGGGATGGCTTTGCTCATTTTCTGACCTTGTGCCGCACTGGAAAATGTAGCTGCACCTGGGCCAGACTGGGCTTTGCTGGTAACTTGGAGTAAATCAGAGCAGCTCTTTGCCAGCAGCGCAGATATGGGCCGCAGCCCATTGGTGCCCTTGGGCACCGGCTCCTCCTCTGCGGTGCACGACCTGTCTGCCTGCGGGGAAGGACCCAGCCGGGATCTGGCCCCTTGCAGCACCAGCAGAGGTCATGCAGCTGACCCCGGCCCCAGCGGTTTGATGCTCAGCTGTGGGGCATTAGGAGCAGTTTCCGGCTGTGGAGGCACGTCCAGCCTTTCCAGGCAGGAGGGGAAGATGTCTTCAGTGCCTTTGCCTGCTTATCTCCTCATGACACTTCTTATCAAGCAAGCCTGCCCACCCCACCTTGAATGCATCTCTAGGCATCTCTCTGATCCATAACCCAGCTAAAAGGGGTCATTAATTCCTAATTAATTAACCTTTGTGGTGGTCCTCTGCATTCTCAATATTGTGTTGTAAGAGCAGCCCTGATACAGTCGTATAACCCATGGCAACACTTGCGCACCCGCCGTAGCTCCGCGATGGGCATCCCCATCAAGCCAGAGCATCCCACAGAGAAATGGCCTTAGGGATGCACAGAGCCCCGTCCCCAAAGCTGCACCCAAAAGCAGGTCACCCAGAGCCTCGTTCTGCATTCTAAAAATGGTGGGGTTGGTATTTTAACGTGTTTTCTTCTCACAAGCTGACAGTCCCAGCAAGCATGGTTGACTGCTCTGGTAGAAACCGGGGCATGACACACACAGCCGTGGGCTGAGGAGCTCTGGACATCAGACCAAGCCCTGGGCTGTTGTGTGCCCCAGGGCAGCTCTTCCTGCCCATCACTACTCATTCAACATGCTCCTGAACTGAATTTTGGGCACTGGGTATCAATCACCACAGGGAGAAGCGTTTGACACCGGAGCTTCTGGGTGGGCTCGGAGTAGTTGCTTTCCGTTGGTCTTAAGTAAAGATTACAGAAATGATGAAGCCATCTATGTAGCATCGGTGACTGGCGTTCGCCAAGCCAGAGCGCTGACCCATCAGCCCCGTGTGCTGGGGGCTCCTGCTGGGCACTGGAGCCCTTGGGCAAGCACAGAATTGGGCTTTGAAGGGGAGTTTTGGAGAAGCACTGGGGCTTACCACCCTGGCTTCTCCATGCTCAGCTGCTCTCGGGCTGCTCATGGAGCCGCTGCATCCATTGCATTGCCTTTGCTGAGTTTGCGCTCAGACGCTAAGCAGAAAGGAATAGGTTAATCGTCCCAGGCACTGACAGCTAACATATACACAGCCTAGATAGCTTGCATGCTAGATAAAGGAGAGAAAACATCTTTCTGAGAGAAAACACAGGATTTCCCCCTCTGCGATGCTTCATCTCAGTTGACTCCTGATTTCGATCTCCCAGCCCACCGGGCAGGATGCTCACAGCTGCCTTCCTGCTGCCTTGGGGCTTGCAGAGCCTCTTATAGCAGCATGGAGCCGCCTTCCCTGCGTACTGTATGGTTGTCAGGGTTCCCTGTGGATGGTGTGAGTTTTGGGGGGAAAACTCTGGTTCCGTGCTGTCTTTGCTGGGGCTGTTGGGTGCTGGTGGCAGCAAACACCGGGCAGGGTCCCAGAGCCCCAGCCCACCCCAGGACACCCCTCACTCCTTTTTCTAAGCAGCTTTTTATGCTGCACGGTACAAAGAGGTTGCAAACGCCTTTTCTCTGGCTTAGAGAAAGAGGGAAATGTTTCTGGATCTAAACCAAATATTCAAACTCTTGCTTTCTGGCATCCAAAGAAATCCAGAGGGTTTGTTTTGCAGGGAAGAAAGTGCTGGAGATTGAAAAGTGATCTGCAGAGGTTAAATACAGAGAAAGGTGCATTCAGGTTTTTAAAGAAAAGACCGCCTTAAGAATAATGTTAATTATTTAAGACTAAGTGCACTGAAGGATACACCGGGAGTTTTTGTGCATCAGACAAGAGTTTGGATCAATTTGTGCTGCCTCTGCACTGCCATCGATTCCCACTCCCGGCCCATCCGTCCTACCAGCGGGACCTGCGGTGGGGCGGGGGCTGCAGGCTCTGCTGGAAACTTCTGGCCGCCTCTGCACACTTCACACAGGGCAAAAACCCGCAGCTGTGCAGCCCCTCGGAGACAAACCCTGCCTGCGCCCGGCTGCTGGAGTCAAGGAAGGGTTTGGTGGATAAGCACAAAGTCCTGCACTAATGGCCAAGTCCAGCCCCTGTGGCTGGAGGGTTGCACGTGTGCCAGAGTGGGCAGCCTCGCATCCTAAAATAGCTTTTGGGGGCTGGTGCTTGTAAGGTTTAGTATTTCCAAAGGTGTCGCCGTGATGCTTTGTTGTGATGTGCCATGTTAGCTCTTCAAACAGCATGCCGTCTTCCCGATAAGCATCGTAGACACCAAACAGACTGCAGGAAAATTCTCTGGCAAAATGCTTCACCCCACAAAGTCACAACCTGCGTGAACACGTACCCGCCGTGAGGCCACTGGCTTCTCACAGCGACAGCAGAGCAGAGCTTTCCCATAGAAAATGTCCTTGACTCCTGCTGCAGGCAGGGTGACATGTCGCTGGAGGCGTGCAGTGTGAGCTGTCTGCATTTGACCAAAGAGCTGGGAAGGATTTAAATTCAAGATTTTGCTCTGATTTGCACCAGTGCCCATGTCCTAACGGAGCAGCAATGCTGCGAGCAAACAGAGCCAGCACCACGGAGCAGAGGGGGAAAAGATCACTGAGAAAGGCAAGGGCTCTGCTGTATCCAGATACAGATTAATAAGTGAACCATTCATCTGATAGGGACACAGGGGAAGTTTGCAGGTATTCGGCCCCACTGCAATTCAGTAATACCACTTCGCTTTATCTCTTGCCCAAGTAACACAAACATTTATGGAATTACATTTTAAGGCTTTTAAAGGTGTATTTAGAACGTGTTTTCTTTGAAGTGTTATCTTTGCAAGCTCTCATGCGCTGATAAAAGCCGTGTTTAGCTGCCTCTCAAGGAGCGCTTGAAAACTGTCGCTTCGGAGAGGTTTCGCTCCCTTTGGGCAGGGCCGCGGGGGCTGCAGGACGGCAGCGGTGGGAGGTTTGTGGCACTGCCGCGGTGGTACCGGCGTGGGTGACAGCCTCGGGGACAGAGCAGCCCTTCCAGGGCTGAGGATGGATGGGAACCTTAACACAAGGAAACAAAAGCCCTGGGTCTCGGCGCACATCGCAGCATGCAAGCTGCGATTCCCTCCCCGGGAGCCTTCAGGAGAAGGGAAAGAGCGCGGCGAAACAAATGACTTCACTCCAGGATGGTTCCACTTAGCATCCCCGTCCGTCCTCCGGGCCCTGCCCAGAGATGAAGACATCGTCCAACAGCTCATCACTCAGCAGCAGGCTCCGAGCAGCGCGCCAGCGCACATACCCCGCGCGTCATCCCGCAGTCAGAAGACTTGACCCGGAGCTCCTCAGAATCAATGGAAAGGCTCCAGTGGATTTCTATGGGTCTTGGATCTGAGCAAATGTTGGCAAACTCCACCGAAGCTAATGGGAACTTTGCTGGCAGTGTAGGCTGATGGGTCAGGCAGAGGGAGAAAATTAATTCATCAAGAAGATTCGTCTTCTCTTGACATTTCCAAGGAGTTTCTTAAAGGAGCATTCATGAACACGCTGTCTCGCGAGGAGAGGTGCCTCTCCAGTGCCATTTGGAATACCAGCAGCTCTGGATTGGCACTGATGCTATTGCAAAAAGAGGGAGTGTAAATGTCTCCCCCCAACCCCGTCCCCTTTGACCCTTTTCTGTCCCTCCCTAGCTCGGTGCAGGCTGTCTGCTCCTGACCTCCACCCTTGCCTGAAGCCAAAATCCCCACGCTGGAGCCAAAATCCCCAAGCTGGAGCCCAGCCATACTCGCCCCAGCCCCACTCGGTCGCCCCTGTGTTGTTGCTTTCATTCATTTTCTTCCCCCCAGATCGCCAGGCACAACTTGTCTGAACGTATGCCGAACCTGATAAGCCTTTGGCAGCCTCAAGAATAAATTGCTTTAATAAAAATGAAAACCATTTTGTGAAGGCTGGGGATGGGGGTGGGAAGGGAAGCAAAAGCAAATGCAAAAATAACGTGCAGGCGAGGGCCCATGCGATCACCTGGCAGGAAGAGGCATTCGCAAATCAAAGCATAAATCACGGCACCGCGAGCAGCCGGGCCAGGCGTGGAGGCAGGCGGTGAAGCCCTGCACCTTCAGGCTTTATTTGCACACTCGTTTCTGCAAGGAGCGTGGAGTGGGCATGACTTCTATCAGGCCACATAGGGGAACTTGCGAAAAGACTCCCCAAAATGAGTGGGAGTAGAAAGGACCCTCTGCATGGGGACCAGGATCCAGGAGCATGTGGGTGCAGCAGTTTTGCAGCTTATTGGAGCAGGGCAGGGAGATCTGGGGGAGGTGGAGGGGATGGGAGCCATCCTCAGGGGACAAGGGCACTTGCTCAGCATCTTCCTACAGCACCACCAGCACGCACTTGGGAAGGAGGCACACGGGGCTCGAGATGGCGGCAGACCCTGCAAAGCCAGGGCTGCAAAGTCAGGGTTTTGACCCAGCCCTCGGTGCAGGTCAGCAGAGACATTGGCCCAAATAAATTGCATTCCCAAAAGGAGCTTTCACACTTAGAGAGCAAAATTTCAGAGGTCCCTGCAAATACACAAGATGCTTGTGAGGAAGGGACATAAATCACCGGTTTGTACAGCTCTACCATTGCACAACAGCACACACTACTTTTCAAGTGTTACATCACACCAACCCTGCAGATTAGCAATGAGGCCCTAGGGCAAATCCTACATTTCCAAAGATTTTGGCCCTAGAAGGAAAACATAATGTTGTTAGCACCAGCTTAGCAATTTGTATGTGTAAGCACAGTGCTTGTTTAGCCAAGTCCTTTTATTCACCTTCTGAGTTTTGAGGCTACAGGAAATACACAGTTTTTCTTCACGGCCCCCCTTGGTGGAGGGCTACTTATATTCCCTAACAGCTGGTCAGGGACCACTGCAAACGGGGCCTTGAAGGAGCTCATTAGATGCTGGGAGACTGGTGAGAAACCGGTGGTGAATTAGTGGCGTGGGGTGCTTCGCAGCTGGTTTGACATTCACTTTTTGCACTTCAGCTGGACTCCAGCAAATCGTCCACTCCTGCCTTTCCCCGCCGTGAGACCTCTCCATCATCTCCTGTAACATTGGCAGTGGGTGACAGGCACAAGCTGGGCACCCACCGCTGCTCCTGGTTTCCATCATGGGGAAGAGAAGATGGAAACAGTGAGGGGAAAAAAACAAAAAGTGACTTTGGTGCTTTCAGGCTTCGTACATTGGTTGTTCAGGTGGAGATAACATGTTGAGGAGAGCCAGGAAGATGAGAGCAGTGAAACATCTCTTGTTCCAAGGATCTCTTCCAGAAATGACCTTCAAAATAAGTTTTCTTGTCTTTAAGACTGAGATATCACTGATGAATTAATTACAAAGGGATAAATGACATAGTTGTGTTTTACGGGTAAAGCATTTGAATTCTACCAAAAAATAAAGACCTGTCGTCCTTCCCCAGCTCTTGAGACCAGGAGCCTTTCCAACAAAAACCTTTGCTAACAAAGCTGTTGTGAAAAATATTTATTGCCAGAGTTTCTTTGATTGACATTTGCATCTTCTGTAATTTGCCAAATTCTTTGTGCCATTGGAGCCATTTTCATGGGACTGTAATTTACAGGAAGGGCTTTTTCTTCACTTCTTGGTGTCCACTTAAAAAAAAAAAAAAAGGCATCTTTGGCTCTGAAATTCACACTTAATTTTTTATTTTGTTTTGGCCAGGGGAGGAGGGAGGGGCAAGAAAAAATGGATATTGTAGGAGATAGAGCAGAGACGGAGGAGTAAGAGATAGGAAGGACTGTTTAATGCAGAGTTTCTCAAACTGTGAGTCATGACCACTTAAAAGAGAGCCAAGACATGTCAGAGGACAGAGGGGTCCTCCCCAGTTCAGCCGAGCAGGAGCCAGCCGAAAATGGATGCAGCTCTCCTCTCCCAGGGGAAGAAAAAATGGTTTGGAGGCAGGACCAGCATCGTGGAATGGGAGCTGGACGAGGGGCTGCCTGGCTGCCCCCCAGAATTAGGGAGGGAATGGTTAAACCCCCAGATTTCATTAATCTCCTCCCTGGTGGTGAGAGCTGGGCACAGGGGTGGATGCCAGGGTGCCCTACAAGCCGCCCCATCCACAGGGTCAGATAATTTTTTAGGGTATCAAATATTCATGTGTTGGGCTATTGGGAAAATTTGAGGAACAGTGATAGGAACAGGTGAATTTAGGTGGGATCATGAAAACTTACAACGTGTTTCCTGACTAGACAAGTTGTGCCAAAGCCAGACATCAACAGATACGTTTCCATCGTCGTTTTGTGCTTCATTGAGAACAGCTGCCACCCAGTTTTCTGATGTCTTTGTACTATCCTGCACTTTTGCAGCACCTTGGAAGGCAAGCGCAGCTCACCTGAAGCGTTTGCAACCCAGATGTTGCAGGTTCAAGAAGGTGAAAGAAAACTGAGCCAAAGTGGAAAGAACTCATCTGCTTCTCCTTCCAACCGAGAGAAAAAATGACAGCTAAAGGGCAAAGTAGCACCGGTGCGAGGAGGTCGGAGGTGCGGGCGCAGCTCTCCAGCGCGTGTCCAGGCCCAGGGCTGGCAGCGTTAGCCAAAGGAGGAGGAGAGGAGGATTTCTCTGCAGGAAATTTCCCCACCTTCTACTTTAACTTGAACAATATATTTTCATTTTGAGAGGCGAAGGATAAAAATGGACTGGTTCCACCACTCGTAAGAGACTCAGAGTTGTTCTGCCGGTGTTACACAGCGTTTGCCGGCACTGGCATGGCTGGAGTGACGCTGACTGTGTGCTGGATCCGTCCCTGCTGTGTGAAGGACCTTGCAGCACCGCGGCCGCCCTCCTGTGAGGCGTTGGCCCACCCAGGTCTGGTTCCTAAGGCCATGAGCGAGCTCCATTACCTTGAAAAAAAATCCCTGCCGTCTCTCAAGCTGGCAGATCCTGCATTTGCACGTGGGGATGCTGATATTTGCCCATTTTGGTGTAAATAGCCAGGAGATCTGCGCAAGCACCCCACATTTGTCTGCTGTCCCCACTCGCTCCAAGCCTCTGTGGCCACATCTCGTGCAGGCTGGGTTGTAAGATTCAGTCCTTGTCAGGAAAGAGATGCTCAAACAGCACAGATATCCTCACGCTGAACATCCCTCGCAGGAATAGCCTTTCCTGGCCCATGCACACTCCCTGCAGCGCTGCCATGTTGGCGTGAAGCTCCTCTGTCCAGGAAATGATACCCATTGCTGTGGGTCTAAACATTTCCAGAGTTCCCAAAGAGGAAAGTTCATCCTCTTCCTTGATATGCATTTTGCTCTGGTTTGCTAATTATGACTGGAGCTTGCAAGCAGTAGCTCCTGGCTTTGAAAACGGTGAGACAACTCAGAGAAGCTGAGTTACGCTCTCCAGGAGCAGATGGCAAGAAGAAAACCTGTATAAAAATAGAATTTACTCTGTGCCATGGGTATACTCGGCGTGGTCGCCCTTCTCCCAGCCAATCTGTTTTTGTATATTTCAGTAATGGAAATACAAGGTAGGTAATGCCTTAAAATCATTTTTTTCCAAGCACGGTGTCCTCAGAGGTTACCAGAGCTCCCTGTCACCCGCACCCTGCGTGACCAGTGCCAGCGGCTGCCAGCCCAGGGAGCCCTTTTCCTTGCTGCTGTGGCTATGCAGGAGAGAGAAAAACCTGGGAGCAAGGCCGAGGACCCAGGCGCGCCCCAGACCCCGCAGCCTCCGCAGCCTCCCCCACGCCGCGCAGCCTCCGCGGGGCTCCCGCGCAGCCCCCGCCCGCTGGGCGCAGCAGCCTGCGGTAGCCGCGCGGCGGTTTGGGCGCTCGCAGCACCAGCAGGCAGTTTCCAAAGCCGGTAGCAGCCTCTGCTGGATGCTACCTGCTACATGTGCTGGTTTGCAACATCCCCAGGCTGCCCGGCGAGGGGAGGCTGGGCTGTGGGGCTGACCTGCCTGAAGGAGGGAAATTGGAATCATCTCATCGCAAAATCTGCCCGCTTGGCTCTATGTAGCTATCTCCTTTTTTTTTTTTTTTTCCTCCTTTCTTTCTGCATGTTTGCTGCAGTTTCTTCCCAACATGAGCCCAGTGGTGTTACTCCCACCTGCTCGTTCCTCCTCAGGAGAGAACTGGGTGGGTTTGCTCTTACAGGAGTCTGTGAAAAATCCCAAGAGGATCAGGCTGTGAAGTGCCCTCAGGCTTACTGCCAACGGCTGGTATTGACGCTGGTCAGTCGGGGCCAGAAAGGGCGATGCAGCAGGTTCAACCATGGTGCGTTAGGCTCGTCCTTGCAAATGCAAACCCCACTGAAGCCTCAAGCAAGAGGACGTTTGCCTTTTGGCCACTGGTGGACCAAATTTTGAAAAGTCCTGCATTGTACATGGGAAGATTTTTTGTTGCAGGTTAAGTATGTCCTGCATTTGCCAGTCTTGGTATGGATTCGTGCATAGCATGGACAACCGCATTCACCTCACTTGGCTTCCCAGGCAAGCCGTGCAGGTGGAGCAGTCACTTCCAGCAAGGCTTCTGCATGCAGAGACCCCATCACTTCCAAAAGAGGGAGAAGATATATTTCCCAAATTCCCACTGGCATGACACACGCTGACAATTCCATCAGAGAAATCGTGTTCAGCGTGGCTGCAAGAATGCCAGAGCCCCTGCTGACAAGGCAATGTGGATTGCAAGCCTGGGAAAAATGTTTCTTTAATCTTCACTGAGATGACTGGTAACAAGAGAAAAAGATGTTTTTATGCTGGATCTCCAGCCTAACATCACCTAAGACATCTGGAGCTCTGGTCCTTAATTGCACTGCATGAAGCTGCATGACCATCTTTCCTCTGACCTTCTCCTTTCCTCTCTGCTCCCATATTCTTTTTTAAATATCTTCATCCCTTCCCTTCCCTTCCCTTCCCTTCCCTTCCCTTCCCTTCCCTTCTTTCTGCCTTCTTTCTGCCTTCTCTGAGCTTCTCCAACATCACTGAACTTTCTCTTAATCTTCTTTGACCTCGTTAGACATTCTTTGACACTTTTTGGCCTTCCCTGACCGTCTCTGGTCCTCTCTGACGCTCTCAGACCTTCTCTTCTTTTGTCTTCCTGGACTTCTTTTTTTCTAACTTCTTCTTCTCCTCTCTGACCTTCTTCTCTCTGTCCTTCACTGCTCTTTTCCTCTCTGCTCTTCTCTTCTCTGATCTCCTCCTGTGGTTTTGGTCACATCCTTTCCATCCAGCAAACAGGCTGAAACAGCCTTCTTGTCTTGTGCAGTAATGGTAAGAGCTGGAATTTGGCAGGGTGAGCAGTGTGCTAACAAACGTAAAAAAACAGGCCTGAACTTACAAAAAGATTTAATTCAGGGGAGTATTAAAATATGCATTCATTCCAATGCCCAGAGCCTGCTCTGGACACCCGCCTGGCAAACACCCTCCTCCAGGTTTCCGGCAGGTTCCCCCACCCCTCGCTCTGGCTCCTGGCACTTTCCTGGCAGCACATGCACACCAGGGGGGATTTCTGCCTGAGCCCAGCCAGAGATCATCCTCTTCAGGGGCTGACGTGTTTTGGCAGCAGCCTGTGACAGCTGTAGCTCCAAACTGGATTGTTTTTTCCCAGATACAATTAACTGATGGCCCCTTCTTCCACACCGTCTATTGCAGCCCCGTTGCTGCAGAGCCTCCTTGTCTGCCCATGCAGCAACCTCGTCTCCCTCATTTCCTGTCCCAGCCATCTACCTCAGTCTTCATCAGATATCTCCAGGCTGCATTAGTGGTTTCATGCTTCTTTGCTTAGAAGATTTTTTTTTGTCTTTTTCCTAGAAAAAGTGATTTGCTTTTTTTTTTTTTAACTTCTCAGTGGGAAAGCAACTGAGCTCCTGCCTGGATCTTTTTGCTTTCCATCCTGGAAGCACAGCAGTCTTTGTAATCATGGTTTCTCTAAGCAGCTTGCATGATCTCCGGTAGACGTCTCCAAGACAAGGTGAAGATTATTTCAAAATGCATCACTTTCTGCTTCCCAGAAATGCCTGTTCTGCCTTCTCATGCATCAGAGCAATCCTTCCCGGCACCTGCTCCTGCCTCGAGTTTCCTCGCTGCTGCAGCCTGCGTGGGTGGAGCAGCCCTTCCACCCACAAGCAGCCAACGCCATCAAGCCCTCCTTTTAGCGTTTCCCTTCCCAAAACCTCTGCGGGAGATGCTGCAGATAGCGCAGTCGCTGAACCGTTGGAGGCAGGCACGCGGTGGCAGCGGTGCCCCCCCGGCCGGTGCCGCATGTCCCACCGCCGCTGCTCGGAGGTCTGGCTGCTGCCGGTTATCTCACAGAGCTCCACGCCTCCCCGCTGCCCCGCCAGGCTGGCCCAAGCATGGATGTCTCTTCCATGTGGTTGCCTTTCATTCCACCGCCGCAAACGTCAGCCTGGGGTACTGGGCTGTATCGAGCAATCAACCTCTAATTGCTGTATCCCTCTCTAGAGCAAACAGCCCAAAAGGAAAGAGAAAGGAATAAAGGAGGCAAGAGCTTCCCTTTCCCCACTGCAGATGGCTTGTGAGAAGTGTTGGGTGAATAATAACCCCCCACAGCCTCTTGCTATGTGCCTCTTGCAGAGGAATGAGCCAGGAATTTCATGCACGAGGAGCAACCACCAAACAGTCCCTACAGGTCTGCCGAGGACCACAGCTCACCGAGCGGCTGCTTGTTTGCCTGCCGCCCATTTCCATAGCGTGGGCGTGCAGCCACATTCCTGGGAGCCCTGGCTGGTCCCCGCCTGTCCAACCCATCCGCGTGCCACTGATGAAGCGCAAAAGCCAACGTTTTGCAGGAGAGCTGCAGATCGCTGGCGCGATTGCTGCAGGAAACGCTGCCAAGGATGCTCAGCGCCACGCTGGGCTTACTTAACCAGCCAGCTCAGCAGCTGGGGTGTAAATCAGCGTGGTGATATTGCTGCCAGCGGATGGATGCGACCTTTATCAGCGCAGGGTCTGACCTGTCAGCTGGGGGCTGAGCTCTGGGGATGCGCAGCAGAGCTGCCCCAGCAGCAAACTTGGAGAAGGGGCTCAGCTCAACACTCCCAATCCCTTTCCCTACCCACCATCCATGGAAATATCCCAGGGAAACAACCTTCCCCAGCTTACATGTCCTGATAACCAACATGGATGCATGTCTCCTGCATAGCCATGCTCAGAGGCGGCTGCACCAGCTATGTGAGCGCAGCAGGGCTCCTGCACTCACCAGGCAGCTCTCAGCCAAGCAGGACATGCCTTCTGGCTCTTGAATATGTTGGCAACAACTTTCTGTTGCTTTTTCTTCATGCCATGCTGATGGTGAGCAAATACACTCTGCAAATTCACCTCTTGCGTTTGCAGCCGCCGCGGGCTGCAGCAACGCGGGGCAGCGCGGGGGAAGGCGGTAGCTGCCCAGCCTTGGTGGGACAGGCAGAGGAGCCGATGCCAGCATTTTTCTGGGGGATGCTGAAATAGCTGCACTTCAAAGGCTCAGGACGTGTCCACGTTGCCTTCGGCTCCGCCGGCCCACGGCTGGGGTGGAAGCTGCTTGTGTCAGCAGCTGGAGCGGAGAGACAGCCCGGGCTGAGCCGGGGCTGCCAGCCAGGATCAGCACCCACGTCACCCAGCCTTTCCCTGCTGCTCCCCAGAGCATCCCCCCACTGCTAAGTGCCCCAGGAGACAGTCTGGGACCACGAGTTTTCTTTCATCCTGCACTTGCAAGCAGCCAGATGTGTCAATTTGGGCACGTTGCTTCCCCTCTCCCGAGCTGTTTGGGCCGGCAGCTGTTTGCTGCATGGCCCTGTTGCATGCCCTGTGCTGTGCTTCACTACAGCAGAGCACCAAACCCAAACACAGCCCCTTGTCCAAGCTGTACCCCCAAGAAATGATCGCCCACGGAGGCAACATCCCTCTGAGCAAGCCTATCAAGCGCATAAGGGTTTAGCAGGATGCCACTGTCACTTTTGTTTTCTTTTTTTTCCTCTTCCTCTCTGAAAGAGCCGCATTATGTAAAAAGAAAAAATTCCCACCTTAATGGTGGATGAATTATTTAAATGGGTCTGTTTGCTAATGTGATTGACTTCAACCAACAGCGCAGGTTGAACAGTAATTATGGGAAAACAATCAAATCTCTATCTGGGTTCAAACCATACTGGTCTTGCCACTTTTTTGTAATACAGCAGAACCTGTTCAGCAGCTTTAGCTGAGCAGTGCCTCCTTTCTGCTGCTGGGGCAAAGAAACGCAAACCAGTAGAGCCAGTCAGACTGCAAAGAAAAATTATGGCTTATTGTCTGTGCGAGTTCACCCACACTGCTCACTTCTGTCTCCTGTGTCCCAGATGACTGTCTTGATCACAGCCTAACTGAGCCAGAGGACTCGAGGGAGAGACACACAGAGACAGTCCCCCAATGTGAGTATTGTGCCTGCAACGATTTTTATCTACCCCCTGGCACCCAGCATACATAGAAGGGAGCTGGCTTGGGCTGTGCATGGAGAATTGCCCAAAAACTGCACAGCAGCGCTCCGGGGAGCGCTGTCACTTGGTGCTGGCAGCCGGGGCCTGGTCCAGCTCTCATCCGATGGGCAGTGCCATGGGTTTGCTTGCTTTTCTATCCCCTCTCTGAGCTCGTGGAGGCAATTTGGATGTTTCTAGCAGCCGGGGAGCTGCAGGCTTGTTGCAAAGTGGCGGCTCAGGCTCTGCAGGGAGCGGGTGTGTGGGTCGGCAGGGAGCAGGGCTGAGCCAGCCCGGGCTGCCCGGGACCGCCGGGCTCACCTCTCCTCTAACAAAACCTTCTCCCCTGGCGTTTTCCATTTGAGTGGGAAAGGCAATGAGAAGTCACTGGAATCTGAAATGCAAAGAAATGGCATCCAGCTCTCTCTCGGGCTGAGTGCAATAGCTGCACGAGTGTCAGGGCAGATTATGGGTGTTGGGGTGTGTGTCAGTAGTCAGGAGTCCGGTCACGTTTGCATCTAAAGAGCAGGGACCAGAGGCAGGAAATATCAAAGCTTTCTCTGAGCAAATATCCCGGGCTGTGGCAGAGCCGTGTCCTCAGTCGCACCGGGATGTGCCACGGGAGCACAGGGGCTTGCAGCGGTGTCTGTCCTGGGCAGGTGGCACTGCTGCCTGGGGCATCAGCACCCAGCTCCTGGGGCATCGCCCCTGTTTCACTGCTTCCATACAGCATCTCACGCAGCGCGGGGCTGCACCAAACCACACGCACGCTCAGCAGTAGATGGCTTCCGATGGGGTTGTCAGGCTCCCTTCCCATCCCCGTTTTCCCACCCTGAATCAACCACATCTCTATTGCCAGGGCTACAGAGCAGCCCGCAGGCTGTTGAACCCTTCCCGCTCTCCTCTGCGTTAAATCCAGGCTGAGGGGAGCGATGGTGTGGTGCTGGGGGGACTGTGTTTGCGCACATTGCCTCCCTGCACAGGGATTTTGCTGCTGTGGTTTGGACTGTCTCCATCACCTACTCCTTGTCCCCTCTGCTGGGATGGTCCCATGACCGGGAATGCCCTGAAAATGCTTACAGGGGAGATAAGCACACATCCTCCCATGTGGAGGTGGGACACTTTGGCGGAGGACACAGGATACTAGTGCGTAGTATTCACATGTTTCAAAACCCAGCCTGGGCAGCAAAGTGTCCGCATCACCAATGTGTCACCAAGCATTTGGGACAAACAGATGCCTCAGCCCATAAAAATGCCTGGCTGAGACTGTCCTGCTTGGATGGCACCCTGTGGTGCTGAGCCGGTAAGCAGGGACCCAGCCAAAATGGCCCAGGCGGAGCAGAGCTGCCCTGCAGAGCCCTGTGGAGGATCAATCACCCCTTTATCTGCATTAGATGCAGCAGCCAGGTGGGGAAGCGTGGTCCTGTGCAAGTCTATCTAAGAAGGAGGTAGCAGAAGAGAATAGCTGTGCATGCAAAATATTTGCCAAACACGGCATCTTCCCCTGCACTTTGCCCCCGATGCGCTCAGCAGCGGCGAGGGTGCACAAGTCCCAGCTAGTCTGCAAACCTGCGCTGCGGCAGAGGCCGTGCGCAGGAGCTGCCCGGCTCTGCACAGGAAGGCTGCCTGCAGCTGGGGGGCTGACGTACGGTGCGAGGAAGGCAGATGCAGGCTGGGTGGGGTTTTTTTCTCCAAATCAGAGGCTTTGGGCACTTTACCTCCCCTAGGCCTGCAGCTTGTTTCGCCATGAGCTGCAGGACTTCCTGAAGGACGGAGATTTAGGGGAATTAGTCCTTGGCATCTTCCACCAAAGCTTCCCTGGGACTTCTGGAGGCAGCTCCTTTATTCCTGCCACCCACCACCGCTGGTGCACTCCTGTACCACTCTCAGAAATGGGAACCTGGCTCCCAAACCAGACCAGGAGCAGAAAGCATCCACCCTTCCTGCCCCACTTCTGCTTGACCGGAGGAGGCCCCATCCCCGTGACAGCTGAAATCCTGTTGTTGCTGAAATTGCCCAAAAGGAGCCTCTAAAGCAGAGAAGCAACATCCAGAGATTTGCTCCATAGTTGCCTTGTAAGAGCCATGAGGGATGTCTGGGGAAACCCGAAGTGCGGTGTCTTGCCCAAGACGGGAGCAGCAAGCGCAGCTCCCGTGGAGCAGATCCCTGCAAACAAAAGGGCCCCTCGCAGCCCCACTACCACCCCTCGCCCCAAGTCAGGCACCCAGTCCCCCATCGGGACATCCCCATCAGCAGGGGTGCTGGCTGCCCAGCACAGCTTTCGGACCCGCACCACCAGTGGCTTTACCCCGCCTGGCCATGGGTCCGGAGCCGGAGCCAGAGCCAGCACGTGAGGCCCCGCGAGCTCCCGGGGAGGAGAAGCACTGCAGCCGTCTTGCCCCCAGCCAGTTTGACCAGCAGCCAGTGTGGTTTTGCAGTACTGAATGTTTCTTTTTATAAATAGCACTGAAGAGAAAGGCTGATTCAATTAAGGACTTCATTACCTGCATCATATCCAGGGGAGAGAAATTTATTCTTTTCATTTGCATTACACTGACTCAGGATGCCCGCACACACAGTACCACAGCAGGAGCAGAAGTGCCAGTTTATGCGAGCGTGGTTACAATGGATTTTCATGCCCTTTGCCCCATGCAAGACCCACTTGCTTGTGCAGGACCACAAATGCCCACAGCAGCTGGTTTCCAGCAGCTGGCCCAGGAGAGTTGGTGACACCGAGGTGTCACGGTGCTGCTGCAGCCTTGCTCAGACCCCAGCAGGGCGAGAGCAACCCAAGAGCTTTGCAGGATAAAACCCAGGGCAGACACAGGCTCTCCATCCTCCAGCAGCAGTGTGGGCTCCAGGGCATGTTGCTGTCGAGGTTTTCTTCCATCGAGGAGGGGACAGAGGGACAGAGGTGCTCTCCAGGTGCCCTGCGCAGCGTAACGGGACCATGAGTGGCTCCATCGCTCCCCAGCCCTTCCCAGGGCTCCCACCTGCTCTTCCCAGCCGGGGGCTTTGGGAAGGGGGAAACCAAAGGAGCACTGGGTGCTTTGGGTGCTTTGGGCTGGGAGGAGGCGGCTGTGCCTCTGCTCCTGACAGAGCCTTGAGCTATTCCCTGAACCTCACCGCTTCTCAATTAAAACACCTGAAAAACACGATAATGCTTCATTACCCACTTCCCAGAGCATTTTGAGGTGTTAATTAAGCAATGTTTATAGAAGCTGTGGTTATTCCGAGATGCACAGGCAGATAAGTGACTATTTTAATTCATCTTCTGAATCCTCATGCAGGCACACAGACCTGCGCTCACTGCCCACGCATCCGCCCAAAGCCCACCCTGCTCAGGGCAGCATCGCGGCACGGCCGGAGGGTCCGAATGTGGCCCCCCCGAGTGGGGAGCAGGACGGAAATTTGCTGCTAAACCTCAGCAAAGCAGCAGGGAGCTGCTCATGGCAGGGACAGGGGAGCAGGAGGGCAAAGCCCTCTTTCCAGCTGGGGAAGGTGCAAGGACAGATCCTGTAAATGCTCGCTTCAATCCATTAAATGCTCCCCCCCTTATATAAAAGCCAAACTCCAGTTCCTGGGTATGTTCACATATTGCAGAGGACCAACCTCCCCTGCTTTAGGGATCCTGCAACACCATTGCTGCTCCCAGCAATAAAATATCTGCAGAGCTGTGCTGGGCAGAGGGCTGTCCTTTGCAAAGGGGCTGCACACCCCCCAAGGGCGGGTATTTGGGGCAGTAATGACACAAGGAAGAAAATCCACATCGCTTTGGTGATCACCACAGAGGTTAGAGAAGCAGAAGCTGCCTCCAAGGGGCCAGAGAGGTGGGGGAGAAGCTGAGCTGCTGCTTTTTGTATAGCAGGGGCTGTGTTGTATTAAGGCAACACAGGCTTTATAGGGTAAATAGGTGCGCAGGCTGGGACTCGAGGCTGGAGCTCTGTCTTGGAGGATTCGCTCTTGTTCGCTGGTGGAGCCGCGCAGAGCAGCAGCCCTGCTTCGCTGAGGATTTCAGCAGCCCTGCTTTGGTGAGGATTTTCAGGTTGTATGAGGCAGAGGTGAGAGCTGAAGTTGCTCCTCTTGTCCCTCCTGTTGGGGAGGTTGCAATCTGCCACCCCCCATCTGACACCCGCACACACCACTGGTGTGGTGGAGAGCAAGCATTGGGCTCCGTTGTGGGAGAGCCTGTGCCACGATAAGTGAGCCTTACAAATAAATAAATGCCCAGAAAAAATAAACCCTCCCAAATCTGCCAAGCACACAGTTCATCAGCAAAGCAGATCGGCTTCATGCTGGCCTGGGAAATACTCCTGGCACTGCAGATTTTCCATGACTGATCAGGCAGCTTGTCTGAGTAAAAATTCAATTTAAACTTCTAAAATTAGACTAGGAACATAGAGGGGTAGCCAAGAAAGGAAAGTTTGACTAATGAAAGCAGTCTTGCCCAGCAGTCGCACAGCAAAATGTATATTGCATAAATCCAATCCGAAGCTGAACCACTCCAGCACTGCTGATGGGGAAATATCTGATTGTAAATCCATTAAGCTTAGCTGATCTGACACTGTCAGAACTTCAGAGTCCTGAATGTATTTATTTTTTAATGGCTTAGGCTCATTTAGCTACTAATGAGCTGCTTTATTCTTCTGGAAGGGCGCAGTGCTGAGGGAGGGAATGCGAGTATCGTCGGCAGTGCCATGGATGGGAAGGAGAGGCCAGAACCGCCGGGGACCTGGGAGCCACAGGCAGCACTGCCCGAGCCCGTCTCTTCCCAAATCCCATGGCAAGGGATAGGAAATAACCCTCCTGCTGGCTGTCTCTTCCCCAGCCATGGCCATGAGGGCACATGGAAAGCAAGGGGGCAAAGCAACTGCCGGCCTCGGTGCTCCTTCCAAAGCGGCCAGATGTAGGGGCTGGCTGAGGAGTTTCCCTTCGGTCCCCAGCACTGGGGCTCTGGTTGCAGAGGGCACTCGTCACTTTGAAATACGCCCGGCCCCGCGGCGGGGCCGCATCTAGCGCCGCCGGGTGTATATTACTGTGACAGCTCTGGAAAGGGCTCAGGGCTGTAAATGAAACCCCTGTCTCGGGGACTCTGTGGTCTGGTCTTCATCAATAAATCTCCCTCAATAAATCCTCCTGAGCGAGTTGGAGGAGCAGGGGGCTGAGGCTTCATGCCTTGGCTGGTCCACATAGGGCGAGAAGGGAACAAATCGAACCCCTTGAGAGCCTGGGCTGTCTGCAAGGCTGCTGTGCCACGGCAAAAGGCCAAATCCTGCGTATAGAAATGTGAGGACCAGTGCCTGTGCAACATCTCATTGTAACTGTGGCTGTGCGCAGACCAGAGACCCAAAGTCCTCTCCAGGTTTGCCACAGAGTAACAGTCCCATCTGCAGGTCCCGTTTGCAGACAGGGACAGATGCTGGCATCTCAAAAAGCACCAAAAATTGCGATAGCTTTCCCATCCAAAGGCCCAGGACCACATCCCCAGGCAGGTCACACATCCCCTGCTGACTCAGGGATGCTGAGAAAAAGATCAGGACGTGGAGCCCCAGCCCCACTCGAGCCGCAGCTGCAGCTGTGCGCAGGGAGCAGGGCTGCTGCCCACATCCCAGCCAAAATTACAGCCCCGAATCCTGACCTGCCAGGCTCTGCTCATGGCACTGAGTCACAGCAGCTGCTGGGAGGGCTCTGCCCCATGGCTTGTGGGGACCCAGCCTCGGCTGGCAGCACTGATCTCCTGCCTGCCCCCAGCTCCCACCACATCCAAGCCCAGCTCTGCCTGCCGGACTGCAGGCTGGCACGAGCCAAAAGAGGACATCACCTCCCTGGGACATCCCAGCTGCAGCCCAAAATGCCCCAGTGCTGCTCAAGGCGCCAGCGGGATGGGGAGGGTGACAATGGGACAGGGCAGCGCTGGGGACAGCAGCGTGGGCAGGGGCTGATCCAGCACCAGCGAGAGCCGACGGGAACCCACGCTCCCTCACCAGCTCCGCTTCCAGGTGCACACCTTCCCACCTTGCAGGGCTGAGGCAACGGCAACGAGTGCCTGAGCACTTCAAAGCCTCCCAGCCGGCCCGCGGGGTCTCAGCCCTGGGAGGCAGCGGTGAATCTCACCATCTCCCCCTTGCCCCGGGCAGCGCCGAATTCAGGACTCAGCAATCCCGAGAAGCTGCCAACTACACGGATGGTGCTCTCGTTAACATCTTTTTGTTGGGGTTTTTTTTTTGGAGACGAGCCGGGTATAATTTCACCTGGCTCATTATTGAGGTATAGTTCTTGAGGTTGAGCAGAAGAGATCGGTTCCCAATCCCATTTCACGGTGGCTGATCCTGAGCCAGCCTGTTAGCTGTGCGAGCCACAACAGGCCGGGCAGCGCTCAGGAGCGGGCTGCGGGCTGGGAGAGAGCACCTGGCCCTGGGAAAGGCTGCTTTGTGCCCAGGGGAGGGGGAGCAACAATTTTTCTTTTTGTTCCTCAAAACAGCAAAATCTCTGCTCCATTTGTATAAGATTCTGTAAGATAAATCTATGAGATTTATAAAATCTATATAAATCTGTAAGATTTGCTCAAAAGGCAAGGGAAGCTGCTCAGAGATTAGTGTTCAAAGAGCCTGGTTTTGCAGCTGAGTTTGTGACCGCAGGCTCCTGATACCACGAGGTCTGAGCCCCAGCTGTGTTTGGGTCGCCGTCTCACTGAGCTGAGCGTGTTAAGAGCGCACAAGCCGAGCTTGCTGTTTGCGCTCGCTGGCGCGTGCCTAATTTCTTTTTAAAATCAGACCCTTTAGGGGAAAGTTTCTTCTTCCAGCTCTGCATGCCCACATCTTGCATATGCAGGCGATCAGGCACACCTCTGCTCTGCATGCAGATAAAGGCACACAGGTGCCGGCAGGGAAGGGGAGCGTGCAGCGGCTGCAAAACCCTCCCAGTGCTGTCATGGGGCTGCGAAACCCCAGTCCCTGCAGCTCCGCTCCAGCCTGTTACCTCTGAAATGCAGGGGGGCATATATCTCCCTGTTAATCTCTGCATGGCTTAAGCTGATTTGTTGGGAAATGGATTAATGGCCATGATTCAGCAACCTGACATGACGTTTTGGGAAGCCGGGTTTGCACAGCTCCTGCGTGGTGATGCTGGAGGCTCACACATGGATGTCCTTCTTCCCACGGTGCAGTTCGGGTGCCCCCCGGGTGTGCAGGGCTTTGCTGGCCTGCCTAGCGGGTGCTCCCTGGGCACCCAGGTTGCACACCCCTCCTGCCCAAATCCAGGGTGGGAACCCTCTGCAACGCCCTGCGGCGATGCGCAGACACGCACAGCTCACCAGCACTGCCACGGTCCATGAGGAACCCAAGCCTGCAGCTATCTGGGGGGACCTGATACTGTCCAAGGCTTTGGCTAATGGGAAGGAGAGAGTTTAGCCCACCGGCATCCCAGGGAAGAACGAGGTTGTCGCTGATGTAAGGAGTATTCTCATCTCCTTTCCACTTCCCATGCCTGAAAGTAGCTTCAGAACTGATGATCACTGGGATTAGGGCAGAATTTAAAAAACAACCACTTTACTTTCAGACTGTTTGCTTGCCTGGTGCCTTCCTCAGCTTACTGAGCTGGGGGTACCATGGGTTACTCTCCACCTCTTCTGTTGCTTGGGGGAGTTTTCAACTGAAAAAGGAAAAAACAGATTTTTTTTGCAAGTCGAGCACTATCTATTCTTGGGGATTAATGAACACCAACACATGCACAAAGCGATCGCACTCACAGTGTGAGGGAGTGTTAAAAACCCCACGACACCACTGGGGAAACCGAGGCAGGGGCAGGCAGGGCAGAAACCTGAGCCCAGGGCAGGAGCTGGGGCACGGCTCCAGTCCCAAAGGGCTCAGGGGCAGCCCTCGTGCCCCAGGGAGCCCCAGCTCATGTGCAGCCCCGCCGGCCACGCTTCCTGCGGGGTCTTGTCCTTGCGCTTCACCTCCCCTGGCATCTCTGGAAAATGGGGCTAATAACGCTCATTTTGGTATCTCCCCAGGGTTCAAGGAGGCTGCAGGCAGCACCATCAGCGAGGCCGTGGGGGCAGCCTGGGCGATGCCAGCGGGGCGGCCGAGCGGTGCGTACTGCGCTTCCCACGGGAGCTGCGCTTGCTGCTGGGCACAGGGACGGAGGCGAGCATCTCAGCAGCCCGGGGCAGGCAGTTCCGTCAGGCTTGAGCACTGAAGCTGCAGCGGGTTTTCTTCTCACTTGTCCCCGGCAGTGTGGTCCCGATATAAGCCTAGCCCCCCACAGAGAGGCCTGCAGCCCCAAAAAGTAGAGGAAAAGTCTGATTTTCAGCTGGGCTTTCAGCACTTCCACTTTCCAAGCCATCGCTCTTCAACTTTGTCTATGCTCCCAGCCCTTGGCTGGTGCAGGGTGTACAGCTCTGAAAATCCGCCTCCCAATGAGCCTGCTACTTTTGTTGCATGTCTGGGTTGGCAAATGGTTCTACTTTCTATATTTGGGCAGGTATTTCTTTGTCCTGTTTCTAAGACTTTGCAAAATACCATATCCACAAGATACTTTTTTTTTTTACTGAACATTTTTTCTGTGCTAGGCTAAAATCTGAATAATTTAAAACAGAAGGACTGGAAGCAGGCAGTTCCGACACAGCCCGGGAGCACGGCACAGCCCTGAACATGACCACAGACACTTTTGCAGAGTTCTTGAACAAGCTCAAGGAAATCCATGAGAAAGAGGTCCAAGGTAGGGAGACACAAAAAGTCTTCTTAAAAACTGGCCAATGTCCATTTCTTTTTAATGCCACCTCGATCTGTTTGGTTTCAAATAACCTGAAGGAAGGAGGTGGAGGTGCAGGTTAGGAAGCTTTGGGAACTGGGGCTCAGCGAGCCCTGCTGTCCAAGCATCACCCCAGGGGGCAGACAGGGATGATTTGCCTGGCCCTCAGGGAGCACACCATCCGATGGCACCATGGTGTGCTTCATCCATTTAATTCTGGTGCAGAACGAGGTTTACTGAGAAAATCAGCCCTGGTCTGTGACAAACATGAACTGCCGGTGTGATGGTGGTGACGCTGCTCCCACCCAAGTTCTCCAAAAGTGCTGGGAGAACACCTGGAAGAAAGTGCACACCGAGGAGGGTTGCAGAAGGGTGTGAGCAGTTAGGTGTACAAGCTCCAGGTGCCTTCTCCAACGCCACGCGAGTTGGGGTATGGCTTGGATACTGAGGGATCAGAGGGAAAGGAGAAAGATGCAATAGTCTATATGGCAGAAATAGCAGGAGTTTGAGGCTCTGATACAGAAAACTTGGAGAAAGGTTGGATAGCATATTCCTCTAGGGAGTTTCCCGGTCATACATCATTACAATAAGAACCACTAGGTTAAGCAAACAAATGCCAAATCCAATTGTTTTTATTAAAATAATTCCCAGTATCAGTATTATGAACAAAACAACAGCGCTTTTGGACGATTCTGGCTTATGAATTCATTCTTGTCTTGTGTAATTTCAGGCCATGGGAGAGTTAGAGGAAACTGTTGAGCAATCTAAACCACATGTTTACATCTATTTTGCATAAAATGGATTTGACAAGGTGTAATGTCTGCTGATCCATCAACGAACGCCATTCTTGTTGAGCTGTAAATTTTCTCCAAGATGCTTTGCAGCCCTGAGAGCTATAAAATACGGCCCACCTGGGAAATGCCTGGTGTAGCTAAAATAACTAGAAACAAAACTGAAACAGACTTTTTGGGGGTGGAGGGGAAATGCACACTCATTAAACAGTGGAAATACAAAATGTGCTCCCATTCTGTACAGCTTTTCCAGTTACATTAAACTGCGATGTCATTTAGCACGGGCAGCGTGTTAGCCTTCCTCAGGAATGAGGTTTGGAAAGTGATGAGGTTCCTTTCAAAAGAGGCACCCTCCTGGAACTAGGCTATTGCATTTTGTTTCTGAGGTGCCATGGAATTTGCAATAAACACGCACCTCTCTGTCTCTGTTAATTATTCCAGGTCTGCAAACAAAGCTAGCGGAGCTGACGACGGAGAAGTGCCGGTGAGCAGCGCCCAGCCCACGCTCCGCACCGCAGTGCTCACATCCTGGAGGGGTGCAGGGGAGAGGCCACGCTGCTCGGTTTTAAGACCTCCCAGGCACTTCTGTGTCTTGAGGAGGTGCCCACCAAGGCCACAAGCCCTGAGCAGGAGGCTGCCTATTTCAGGGAGCACCGTTTGCCTTTTGGGCTCTGCCAAATTTAAGCATTTTGGTGCCTTTCTCCGTGCAGGTCCCCAGCACGGGGCTGATCCCAGCCCACCTCTCGTCTTCCTGCCCATGGGCACGTGATGCTCGTGCCGCGGGCTCCTGCTCTCCTGGGAAGCAGTGCAACGGGACAAAGCAAGCTGCTTTGTACATATTGACGAGATGCTGCAGCGGCTAGCGTGTTCCCTGGGCCCTGGCTCTAGCAGACTTGTTTTCAGCACAAGTAAAAGCACTTTTAGTTACGGCAGCTTGAGCAGCACAGCGGGCTCAGAGCAGAAAGCCCCCCCGCTGTCCTGGTGCTGAGGATAAATCCACAGATTTGGGGAGAAGCCTAGTAACCCTCGTCTCTTGTTTTTTCTCTCGCGTTAGTGATGCCCAAAGAATTGAAGAGCTGTTTGCTAAAAATCACCAATTAAGGGAACAACAGAAGGTCCTCAAAGAAAACGTAAAAGTGCTAGAAAACAGGTAAGATTTAACTGTCAGCTAAGTGCTGTTTGGTGGCAGTGAGTGCACCCTCCTTAAGGGACAGTCTGGGTTTTGGAGTCTTCCAAAAAGTGGGCTGTAGCACAGGAGCAGCTTTCTTGCCACTAGGAGCACCAGGGCCAGTACAGAGGGGCTTCCCCAGGCTGAGGGGCGGTGGGGCTGGGGCTGGCGGTGGACGGGGCAGCTCCGGGCTGAGTGAGTGCTGACAGCTCCGCTCACATCTCTGGGTGAGGGGTTGGGCACGCACGCTTCTGCACGTGAACGGTGCTCGTGTCCCCACGTGGTAACGCTCCCGGCCATGGGTTTTCATCCAGGCTGCGAGCGGGTCTCTGTGACAGATGCATGGTCACTCAGGAGCTGGCAAAAAAGAAGCAGAATGAATATGAAACCTCCCATTTCCAGAGCCTCCAGCACATCTTCATTCTCAGTACGTACAGAGGTCTGCTGTAAGTTTGGCTTTGGCTCGCTGGGTCTTTGCTCAGGTAGTGCTTCTCTCGGATATTTGCACGGGAGCCATTCCAGTACCTGCACACCCAGGAGGTGTTTGGTGATGGGGAGGAGAGAAGGAGCAATGGAAGCGTGGAGGTGCTGAGAAGTCAGATCTGGCAACTGCACAGGAAGCAGCGGAGCTGGGGGTGGCAGCTCTCCATACCTCCAGAGAAATGAGAGATAAGGAATAGGGGGTTGAAGAGGGGGTCCAGCCCCACTCTGTGCAGCACCCAAAGCTGCGGCTCTCCTGGTGTCTCTTTGCAGCTAATGAAATGAGCCGCCTGAAGGAGGAGAATAAAACTCTCAAGGAAGAACTGAAGAGGCTCCGGAGCCTGGAGTAAGTGCTCTTCAGGGTGCCATTCGTGACGCGCAGTGTGGGTATGGCAGAGGCTTCCCTGCCGCTGAGCAGGGCTGTGTCTGGACCAGTGTACTCATGGATATTCAGCACCTAATTCCCCTGGATTCCTGTAGAAGTTAAGACAGCAAAATGCCTGTAATGCTCTAAGTCCTCACTGAGCTTTGCTCACTCCCCTCTTCACATGCATCCAGGGATTGAGTCTTTGGGGAACACGTGTATCCAATGCAACCACGCGGGGAACTGATGATGGGAGGTAAAGCCCTGGGCTGTTTGCCTTGGCTGTGGACCTCACCCTGGGATTTCAGAGCTTCTCAGTGGCACCAGCTCCCCTGCTGCTGCAGCCAGGCTGCGGGAGTCGGGAGATACCTCGAGCAGGACCTGCTTGCCCATGCGAAGCCAGTCCGCGTGTGCGCGGCTGCAGCGGGAGGGCAGAGCCACGAGCCAGCAGCGCACGGCTGCGGGAGGCAGGACGTGTCCGGTGCGGGAGGCAGGAGGTGTCCGGTGCGGGAGGCAGAGCTGCGCACAAGGGACTGCAGGGGGCTGCGGGAGAGACGATCTGCTCCAACAGGTGAATGTCCTAGCAGAGCGCTGCGCTGAAATCCAAGTAACCTGTCCGGTGGGCCAATATACACAAATCAGCTCATTCCTCAAGGTTTTGAAGTCCAGAGGAATTAGCACCAAGGGATTAGTTTAGAAATGTGTTTTCTTTGGAACTCAGAAGCACAGCCTGCTTAAAGAGAAACTCTCACTTCTACGCCCCAATGCTTTTCAAGGTCTGAGGAGTTTCGGAGCTGCCGATCCGGTTGGGTTTGCTGAGCACCAAGCGTGCCTGCTCTGCTCTTCCCTGGGCTGCTGCATAGGAAGGTTTTCAACCAAACACCCATGTCTTGGCATCAAAGTCCAGCCAGGACTTGATCCGTGACATAATTTTGGGGCTCAGCCCCACAGTGGCTCCCTCCTAGGGACCAAGAGCATCAGCCCCACCAGCTCAGGACAGTGACAGCCCCCACGCCCCTGCGCTGAATCCGCCCCCTACACCAGGCTGAACCCCCAGGCAGGGACTTATGGGCTCTCACACAGCTCTTGCAACAGCCGCAGTTGGCTTCTGGCTTACCCAACATCATGGTTTCCTGTGATGTTACCCACGGCCAGGTGGGGAAATCAGACCTTGAGCTGTCATGTTGGCTCCATCCCATGCTGCAGACTGCAGCTGAGCCAGTGATAAGCAGAAAGGGAAGGAGGCTGAGGAGCCGGTATATCCACGTTATATATAAATATGTATATTTATATATCGGGTTCTGTAACTCGGAGCTGCCAGTACAGTGGCTCCCAAACTGGTGATTTCCTTCTCCTTCCCCTTCTGATTCCTTCGTGTCCTTCTCCTCTCCACAGGGACAGGACAAAGTACCCAGGAGCCATCTCCAGAGAAAGCAGCTCCACCCCCAGCTCCCCCTTGGCGTTACTCTCCCCAGCAAGCAGGACTGCCAGCGGTGAGAAAGCGGCTCACAGGGCAGCAGAGGAGACCCACCACGACGTGCTGGGGCTCGAGCTGGGAGAAGGTGGGTGCTGCTGGCTCCCACCGCCTCCCAAGGGGCCTGGGGACGGGACGAGTGGCTGAGCCGTGGTGCAAAGCTGCTCTGGGAATGAGTCTGGAGAGCAAAGACCGAGCCTTTGGCAGCTCAGATGGACACTGCCATGGCCAGAATAGCCGTCATGAGGGAAACCGCACATGAAGGGACAAACACGCTGCTCTCCTTTAGAGCAGACAGTCCCTGGCGGTGCTTGGGTGCCCTTGCTGTAAGACAAGTGCTGTGCAGGCGTGCACCCAGCACCCATTTGGTGCAGAGAGCGTGTTTGCCTTGGTGCCAACCACACAAGCAATGGGGAGTCCATTCATTCACATGTTGGCTTGAGCCAGAAGGAAATTTTGGCCCTACAGGACCGTCACAGTGGCTGGTTGTGTCTTTTTTGCAGAGAAGCCTGCAGGACAAAGAAGCTCTCCAAGCAGCAAGATTTCCCCAGGCACTGTCCTCCAAGAAGCCAGCCTTGCAGAAATGGTGAGTTGTTGGAGGTAGCCTCATGTCCTCAGGTCTTCTCCCCACAGTGGTGGTCACCTGTAGTGGATCAAGAGGGGTGGAAGAGGATAGAGAATGAGTAGAAAGCACCCAGGGGGTAAAACAGCCAGAATCGGGCAGCAGATTGTTGCTAAGGCCAAGGAGGGAACCTGCCCAATGCCAGGTGCATCCTCTCTGCAGAAATTGCCGCTATCTACAAGCAAAGCATTTAGAGTTTGGCATAGGCTCCTGTTCCCCATTGTGAGAGTGCACATCTTTGGTTCACTCCCATGTTTATCCTCCATGACAATGCACCCAGCATCCCTGGGTCCTCTGCCCATCACGCTGGGTCCTCTCTTGCTAGGGAGGCCTCTCAGGAGTGAGGGATGCAGGGAGATTATTCTGACCCATGTTTTGGCACAGATTATCCTGAGTTATAATCAGGAACAAGAGGCTGGAGCAATGCGAATGCTGGAAAAGCCTGGAGAGTATGTGAATTGTGGGGGGGTTAGGTACAGAGTACAAACACACCACAGCAGCCCTGCCCAAGGGCACCACAGATGTCTCTCCATCTGCAGCATAGTGCATATTGGTATTTCCAGAGGGACCGGCGTTCAGTGGTTGCCGTTTCATGCATTGATGCAAGCCTGCCATGCCTTTGAAGCACTGAGTGCGTGTGAGCCAAGGGATGCTGAGCGATATATTGATATTGGGCACTGGGAGATGAGGCTGCAGGACCTGGAACCTTGCTCCTCGCCATGGGAACCCAAGCCCACATACACACCCACACGGATGCTTTTGTTTTGGCACAGGCTTTGCTTACCTGAACTCCACAGAAAACCTGAAAGAGCAGGTGAAGTGGGGTTTTGGTAAGGCTGCAGGCAGGCTGTGAGGATAATTAATGGGGATCGCAGGAAGGCTTGGTGACATCTCTGGGTAGGCAGGGAAAAGTCAAGTCAGAACACGTGGTGAGCCCTCTATGGCAGCAGATGGAGATCATGATGTCCTGGCTTCACGGCCAGGCTCTGCTGGAAATATACCCACCAGATAAGTGCATGCCAGGAGCTCTCATGAGAGAGGTCTAGTGGCCTGAGCAGGGGCTGGGGAGTTTTCAGGGTCTTGTCTTGGTTAAGCCACTGAATTGTGGCTTGACTTGAGATGGGGCACATGGCCTCCTGAGCAACAAATCAGAAAATAAAGAATATTGTAGGTCCTGCCAGAAAACATGAAGGGGAACTTTCCTGGGAAAATACACCGATAAAATAACCAACAGAATTAGAGTTCAGCTGCTGATTGGAATTGTACCAAATCACTTTTTACCACCTCTGGGGCGGAAACACGTAAAAGCTGATGGGAAGTCCTTCGTACAGAGCACCTAGGAGCACTTTCTGTTTGCACTGGCAAAGAGCTGGGTCTCCATTCGGCGCAGCTCTGCAGAGCCACGCGCTGCCCCTGGAGCCCTGCGGTGCGCAGCCGAACGACTCCCCCGGGGCTTTCTCCACAGGCGTCCCAGAGGATTGCCAACCAGCTGCACGGGACCATCGCCTTGGTGAGACCCGGCTCCAGACCGTGCCTCCTCGAGAAAAGTCCTTCAGGGGCAGCAGTGTCCCCACCGGCAAGAAAGACCCCGCTGCCGCCGGAGCGGGAGCACAGCCCCAGCCTGGAGCCGTGAGTTCCCCACCCGGGCTGGCAGCGTGCGGGCGCAGGCCTGATCCGTGCCCTTGCAGCTGTCCCATCGGGCAGACCACGTGAGGTGGCCGGTATTCGCCCCCCTTCTTCTCCAGACTTCCTGCAGTGCCCACAGCCTCGAGGAAAGGGGCTCCCAGTTTACACCAGCAAAAATGACCGGAATCCTGCCCAACCAGACCAGTCGCTCGTTGCTTCGTCTTCTTCAGACAGACCCAGAGAGCGAACTGGGTGCCCGGCCTCCAGCCTGCAGCAGAACAAGGACCTGTCTGAGGCGGGCGGCAGCAGTCCCTGCTGCTCCTTATCTATTCTAATGGGCTTTTCTGCAGGGCTCAGCGCTTCCCAGGGCCTCTCCTCCCCATTGATTTCGGAAGCACAGAGGGCTAAGCAGAGCCAGAGCGCTCAGCTGAAGAGAGAGCGAGCTGCTCGGAGTGGGAGGGGATCTGCCGTGCGTTCCCAGGAAAAGCTGGCACACGGGGCAGTTGCCAAATAATGAGCAATAGCAGGGACTCGGTTTGCATGGGCAGGTTCACGCACCGTACTGGTCTTGGCACGGCTGTGAGAATCTCACCCAGTGGGTGAGATCAGGGGATTGTTCCTCTGTCCTGGGGGCCTTCAGGTCCACCAAGCCACCAAGGCAGCCCAAGGACAGCCACGGGTGGCGGTTGGGGTGCCTCTGGCTGCACGGCACGGCTTGGCAGGTGGCTTCTCAGCAGCAACGCTGGCGCGAGCGGTCACCACATCCCCTCCTCACTTCCCCCAAGGGCCATCACCTGCAGGAGCTGGGAAATCCCATGAAAATTCACTAACAAATGTGACTTTTTATCCCTGTTTCTTTTAGTTATTTAACAGCCACCAAGCCAGAGTCACCCAAGGTTGCTTCATCTTACGAAAACCTAAAACTGACTGCCCGGAAAGAGCAGCTCTGCCTCCTCAACAAGCACTTCTCCCTGCACCAGCTGGGGCTGGCGGGCAACTACACCCCAGCTGACAGGGACAGCAGCTTCCCCGGCCACTTGCTCAGGACCAAGGATGTGGAGGGCAGGATGAGACCACGCGATGACTGGGACGACCGCTCTGCCCTGCTCAAGCTCCCCGCCGCCGTGATGTACATGAGGGACCAGCACCTGGAGGGGAAGCTGCACCTCCTCAAGCACCGGGAGCGGCTGCAGCATCTCCTCATGCACCAGCGGCAGCAAAGCCAATGGGCCAGGGCAGACAGTGACCCAAAATCTGTGCCCGAGGAGCGGCCCCTTTCCCCGTGGCCAAGCATCACAGTGGGATGCAAGGAGGAGAGGTCCTTCCTGGAGGATGCCGTGGATGGGAAGGAAGAGAAGGAGCTCTGGCTGAGCCAGGATGGCTCCGAGCACCGAGAAAAGGTGGAGGCAGCAAGGGACTATGGTGTGGACACACCACTGGACCTGTCGGACACCGGCCGTGGCAGGGAAATGGGCAGGCTTGACTGCCGGGAGCCGCAGGAGGCTGGCAGCCCGCAGCCAAGCCCCAGGGACAGCCCCATGGACGGCCTCGGTGGGCGGCACAGGACGGAGCGGGATGGCTCGCGTCCCCCCAGCCGCTGGCCCAACGCTGCCCAGGCTCTGCTCATAGAGCAGCCCAGTGCTGTCAAGGAGGAGGATGAGGAAGAGGAGGAGGAGGAGGAGGCAGCTGTGGTGAGTACCACATGGGTTGGCAACACCCATGGCCGCTTCCCCACCGTTGGGAGTCCAGTGCTCGGTGCCAGCATCGTTACAACCACCACTAACATCGCATTCTGGAACGGCTGCGGAGCAGGTGGCTTTGCCACATGTGTGCCGATGGGGTTTTTCCACCTGGCTCGGCAGAAAGGCGCGTGGCAGTGCCGGCGCCCCGTCCGTGCCAGCTGATGCTCATCCCTGCAGTTGTCACAGTCATCACGTAGGGGCTGGGGACAACCCTTTTCTCCCGCCTGCGAAGGCAGTGTTTCTATAGCTAAGGCACCGGCAGGCATTTATGGGTTTTCTGTACTCACTGTTCCTTACAGCTCACTCTCTCCCGGGTGCATCCTACAAACAAGTCAATGCCGAGCGACCCAGAAGCCCTTCCAGAGACCAGGGTGAGACTGGCTGCCAGTGCACAGAAGGGAAAACCAGGTAAAGAGCCCCAGGCGAGCACGACATTTGAGAAGGCAAGAGCTAAAGGTGCATTCTGGTGGGCGTGGAGGCATCTTACAGCCAGGAACAATCTGTGCTGGCCTTTGCAAACACCTGCAGTCCCTGCTGACCACAGCAGGTGCTAACCAGCACGGGACTCCCTTCCAGGGGACCGGGTGTTCCTGGCTCCCAGCTCTTTTGCACCATCAGGGAACTTGGGGTTTCACACTGAGCACAGAGGGAGGGATGCTGTTACCTGCAGCAGGCAGGACAGGGAGCACTCTCCACTTTTTTCCCACTCCATCCTCTACAAAAGCCCTTTCCATTCCCAAACCGAGCTGTGCCCTCAGTCCGGGGTGCTCTCTCCTTGCTGACCGCTGTGGGAAGGGGGCCAGGTTTGCCCCAGCAGGTGGGAAGCAGCAGCCATGGGGAGCGCAGCAGGAAGCACGTCTGCTGGGAACTGCTCCCTACCGGCCTTACAGGCTCGGCCAGAAAGTTGAGCTCACCTGGATTAGTTGGTCTGGGCGTGTCGGAGTGGTTTGGGAACACTCTCCAGAGCGGGATTTTTCACGTTGGAAAAAAAAAAGGGGGGGGGGAGTCCTCTGTGATTTACATGTTAGGGAGATATCATCATAGCAGAAGAATTTCAGCTGATTACATTCAGGGTGTGGGAAAACGCAGGACTTTCTTCAGTTCTCACCTGAAGGTTGACACAAAGCCCAGGAAACAATGCACAAATACTTTTGCACTTTTCAGTGAACCTTAACCCCCGGAAGGATAGTGTGAGGATGGGATCAGGCTAAAGGGGCTCTAGGGCACCTGAGAGCAGCACCGCCAGTCCTCCCACCTGGGCACGGGCAGGGGGGAGGCTGCCCAGCCCCCTGTCCCACCCTGCCAGACCTGGGTGGCAGGAGCAGACTTACAGCAAGAAGAGATGGGTCCTGGGTCGCCCCCTGCCCCTCCGGGTGTCGGGCAGGGGGGAGGACGTGCCCGCGGGGCGTGCAGACGGGGTGATGCCAGGTCCCTGGCCCCACGCAGAGGCTGGGTGCGCGCCTGGTGCGTGCAGGTACATGCTGGGAGTCGTGTGACCTCGGGGCCCATGTGCAGCAAAAAAACTTTTGCTGGGCAGGGAAGTGGCTCTTCCACCTCTCCTGCCAATGCTCCTCGGTGCACATTTCCTACTGAGAGCTGCCAGCCAGGACTGGGAGCAACCTTCAGCATCTTCCATTTGGGCTTTTACACCCAGACACATCTCACTGCTTGTGTCTCGAATGGGAAGGAGCAGTCTGCAATTTTAAATACCCCTTTGCTTTGTCACCTGCACATGGCCACTGGCTTCGGGACAGTGCTTGCCACCTTCTTGTAGCAAAGCCCTGTGGAGACAGTATCATTGGAACTTTGTCCCCAGAGTCCCCTGTTAGGTGTCCCCTAAATGTCCATTTCAATGAACAGCCCTGGGGGCACCAGACCCTCAGGGGAGCGTGGCCTCGTCCCTGCTCCGTCTCTGCATGTCTTCATGTTTTGAGGTGCCCTGAATGTGGACACCTGGTAACGAAGGCTCTCCGAGCTTGGGCCATTTTCTCTGTATCATGCCCATGAGCTTGTCGGCCCCGTACCAGCCAAGAAAACCTTCTCTTCATGTTTCCTTAGACGACGACGAAGCTGAGTCTGGGAAGCAGGAATCTGATGAGCCAGACACGACGGACAGCGAGGTTGGTTTGCTCTCCCAGCCCATTAGCTGTGGCTGCCTGGGTCTGGCAGCACCTTCACACCGGGGATTCCTGTTCTGAGAGGCGATGAGAGGTGCAGGACGAGTTGTCCCTGCCCGGGCTCCCTCCGGGAGGTGACAGCTCTTCCTGCACCAGATGCCAAGCCCCATTTCCACACTGTTACCCAACTGGTGTCTGAGGGGTAGAGATGTCACTCTTTCCGGATAGGTTTCTGAACACCAGCACTTGTCACAACTTTGTGGCAATGTCACAAAGGTCCCTGGCAATGCAGGCAGGCTGTTAGAGCCCAGGAAAAGCGGGGCTGCTTGCAGACTGACTGCTCTTCTCGTTGGTGCAGGTGGCTGCCCCCTATGAACACGACATCCTGCAGGAAGCCCAGGCTGAAGGGAAATACTTTTGCACCAAAGACAGACCTCATGCACTGCAAAAGAAGAGGAAAAGAGGACAGGATCCCTGGACAAAAGGTAGGGAGAAGGAGTTCCTCCTGTCATCAGCTCAGGGCTACAACCTCGGCCACTTCCCGAGGGGCTCACTTAGAGCAACACCCGAGGGTACCGGGCGCCTTCTCGTCTGCGGCTGCTTCTCCACGAGTGAGTGCCGCGCTGCACACAGGTGTTTGCCCAAGGTGACACAGCAGAGTCTTTTGGTTCCCCGCGATAAGCCATGCTGTGCCGTGCTTCGGCAACGGTTGGCTCCCCAGCCAGAGGAGCCCCTGCTAATGGTTAGCCAGGGGATCCTGGGCAGGGTGGCCGGGAGAGCACTCCGGAGCACCTAAGCTAACAGGTCTGAGTCCGCCGTGTTTGCTTAGCCACTCGGGGGGGAGCTGATTGGAGAAGGCCAGGTTCCCAGCAGCGAGTTGTTGACATTCGAAGAAAGATTTCTGCCAGCTCTGTTGATTTTCCAGTGTGGCCGTAGAGGCTTTCCCTGGCTGACAAAGGAATGTGTTGTACCCACACTTCCTACAGGTGAATAAGCAGAAAACTGCTCCTGATAAGGGCAAGGATAAGCCAGTGTGGCTGTCAAGCCTTAAATATTGCCCTGCCAGAAACGTCCTGCTACTAACCCTCTTTGTACCATCAGTAAAGAAAGTGCAGTGCTGACCAAATTAAACATATTTAGAGGGCCGTTGCTTAAGCATAGCAGGGAGCTTGTCTGACGGGCAAGCGCTGCCCCTTGCTCTGCGCCCGGCCTTCGGAGGTGCCTGCTAGCTCCGGGAGCACCGCCGCAGCTGGGTGAGAAGAGGACTTGCTCTACAAAACGGGATGCTCAGAGCGATGGGGAGGAAGGTGCGTGTGCCCCCGGGGCAGGCACCAGCTCTGGTGTGGACGACTGTGAGCCCGGCCCCCCAGGTCTGGATGGCAATGTCCAGAGCGAGGGCTGGAGGCAGCTGCAGCAGCGGTGGGGGGGTGGAGAGGCGTAACCGCTCCCTCGTCGTGTGGTGTGCACCACGTACCACACTGCTCTGGAGAGGGAGAAGTCCAAGAAAACACCCCACTGCCTCGAGTACCCTCTTAGGTACACGTCTGCACCAAATTGGTTCTGTCTGCTTCTGCTTCTGCTTCGCTTGTTGGCTCTGTTACCAGGGTCACAACAGCCCCCCCCAGACACATCCAGCCTGTGAGAGAGGTTTCTCTTCATCTTTCTTTTGCTGAGCTTTGCTTCCTCCTGTGCAGTCCCTGTTTTGGGACTAGGCCATGCTGACCTCATACATGCAAATCCATTGCTCCGCAGTTAACGCCTGTGGTCATCTTGTGTTAGCAGGATCTAAGAAGTCAATGAGAGGAAGAAAGAAAGTCCAAGCAGAACAGTGCTCAGTGGGGATCACAGAGGAACCAGAGAACTGCTCAGCTTCCCACCACGACACCTCTGAGGAAAGCTAAGAGCAGGGCAGGATGAGGAGCGACACAGATGCTGCAGACCGAAGGAGAAGGCTCAGAGACCTCAGCGTCCCACCCACACTGGGACAGAATCTCCCACCTGCTGAGCCAGGCAGTGGGGAACTCATAAGGACTCATTAATGAGTAGAGCACCCCAAAAACCCCAAAGCAGAGTCCTGGGAGAGGCTCAGCAAGGAAGAAGGGTGAGGGTGAGATCTGGAGTAGCCAGGTTGCTGCTGGTGGAGCAGCACATCCAGTGACACCCAGCCCTGCACCAGCACAGGCCCTCACGCTGGTGCTAGGAGAAGGAGATGCTGCTGCAGCACTGGCCCTGGGTCTGGACCGTGCTCTTCCTCAGGATTTCGTGCCGAGAGAACGGAGCACCCAGACCCCAATCCCCATGGATAGCTCCCCAGCAGCTGGCCAAAGCCTGGTGACCAGCCTGAACACCACAGGGTCCTGCTGTTCCCACGCATGAACCTGCATCGATTAAATCCCTACCCAGTTTTCACACGCGTATGGATCTTGTTGGGACTGGCTTTCCTTTCTAGTTCAGTGTGCAGAGCAAGGACACGGGCCAGACAGGTGGGACGCGTCCCCAGAGAGGGAAGGGAGAAGAGCATGAGAAGGGATAGCGTGCACGCTCCCTCTGCCCAAGGTGTCCTGTGTCCCTGGAAAAGCCAGGTGTGCAAGTCCCAGCTGTGGCTCACAGCAGAGCACTAGCTCAGCAGCTCACACTGACCTTGGTAGTATTGCCAGGAGATTGTTTTCACATGGATAAACTGTTTTTAAACAACTTTTCTGATGTGTTAAGCATGGGCAAACTGTCCTTCAGCATCAAGTGATGGGGCTGCTGCTGCTCTGTGGCCTGGGATGGGATAAGAAGAGCGATGGGGAGTGTCGCTGCAGCCACAACATTGCACCAGGGGCCAGGGTTGCTCCTAGTGTGTGTGCAGACAGCAGAGCCGAAATGGAGGCAGAAGTGCGTCTGCCCTGCCTGGTGCTTTCCCATGACCATTTTGTTCACCAGCCATTGCTCTAAATGTGGGTTTGTTTTTGTCATCCACACGAACAGGGGCAAAGCACAATGAGCCAAATGCCTAGCCACTCACACGGCTAGCCACGAACATCTTTTCCACAGATCATTTCCACCTCCTTAGAGCAAGCNAAAAAAAGAAAAGAAAAAGCCCCAAAGGCCCGGCTGCAGCCGAGCAGGGAGGGGAGCGGGGCTCAGCATGGCCCGGGCAGCCCCGGGCGAGGCGCGCTTTGCGCTGCGGGCTGCGCGGCTCGGGGCCGCGGGCGCGCACTGCCGCCTGCTGGGCACAGCCGGCCGGGCCGGGCCGCTCCGCTCCGTTGTCCCCTGGGTCTGCCCCGCCCGCGGCAAGGGGTGTGTGGGTTCTTCTTTCCAGGTTCCTCTTTCCCTTTGAGTGTCACCTACTGGGCTGGGGTCCCCAGGCTGAGCATCGGGGATGCGGGCGTGGGACCTCATCCCACCGCGTGCTTGGCCAGTCCCAACCTGCAGCTGCCTCCCCAAAGCAGCTTGGGGTTTTGCGCGGCTTAGGGCTTGGAGAGCTCCGTGCTGGGCAGGGTTTGCCCAGGGCTGCGCTGCTGGTGGCTCTGGAGACGTGGCAAGGTGAGTCGGGATGGCTGGAGGTGCCACCAGCTGTGGCACCAGGGCGGGAGCAGTAAGGATGCGAGGGTGTCCAGGATGCACTGAAGGTGTCCAGAGACAGCTGGGGCGGGCACAGGCACTGCCGCTGCCAGAATATTTCAGAGCAGCTAAACTTCCTAACCTGAAAAGTTATTTGGACCCTTCCTCCCTCCTGTCGTCCCTGGGAAGCCCCGGGGTGTCGTGCAGTAGCAGCGGGCTGCGGTGGAAGCACAGCCTCCAAACAGCCCGTGACAGAGCAGTGGGGCAGGACCGTGCAGCACCGGCTGTGCTCAGCAGGAGCAGCTCCTTTGGGCTTCAGTTGTGCTTAAGTTCTCTGCTCAGAAGTGCTGAAAACATCCCGCTCACGAAGTGGTAATGGATCCTGCAGAGAAAGCGGCACCTCCACCACTAACATGGGCGATTCCCCGTGTCCAGGCGAAGCAGAGGGAGGTGGATGAGTGGCGCAGGCTCCAGGAGACATCCAGGGATACAAACGATGCTGGATGCCCAGGAGGAGGAGGAGCAAGGGGCAGATTTAGGATTCGGGTCCAGAGTATTGGGCTCCTTGCGTTGCTTGGATTGAACCGCGCTCAAATCCAAAGGGCAGGGGAAAACCCTGCTGGGTGTTTCTGCCCAGACCATCCAGATTTAGTTCCCAAACAGATCAGCAAACACTTTCACTGTGCAGCACAGCCAGTGCTGGGATCCAGGCACATCACCAACAGCCAGCACAGGGGTGGGATGTGCAGCTGGGGCGCAGCAGCAAGGTTGTGGGGCTGATTCAGCCCAGCTCAAAGCAATCACCGCAACCCAGCCCTGCAAACAGGAACGGGGCCACGGCTGGTGCCTTCGGCCCCAGCAGCCAGCACCCTGCCTGTCCCTTGCTCGGACTCACTTGCAGGGGACAGTAATGCCCAGTGCACATGAGCTGGGTACATTTGAGTTTGTAAAAGATTCCATACAGGGGAAAAAAAAAAAAGAAAAAAGAAAAGAAAAAGTGGAAATGTAATCTTGAAAAGAGGCCCCTTAGGCTGCAGGGAGACAGCCTGAGATCAGGAGAACTGAAGGAGGGAGAGAACTTATATGCAACTATAAAATAACTCCCTCCCTATGACAATCCCTTGATAAGCAGAATGAGCAGAAGTCCTACCAAAATAACGAGCTAATCAATTTCTTCTTTTTTTTTTTTTTTCCACAAAGAAGTTTTTCTTCTTCTCATTGCACAAGACCACCACAAAATTCACCTTCATTTATTGGACTTTATTATCTTTTATGTTGCTTCTTGCCTTTTTCCAGCAGGCATTTTCAGCTGGTGCCTCTGTATCTCCTTGCAGTATGTGTTTCAGAGGTCTGGCAGGGACACATATTTCATAGTTAAGATGATCCTGTAACTACAAAAACAAAAACAAAAACAAACAAACAAACAAAAAACAACTTTTTTTTTTCCTGAACAAAGCACTCATCCAAGCAAGTTTCTGAAGGGAAATAAAACTTTATACACTGCTCTTATCCAGCCCCTGGCGTGCTAATACCCACCACTACCATGTTGCAGAAACATGGATAACTGCTGAAGTCCATTAACTCTTGTAATTATGCCTGCCAATCTCTTGTTCATGTAATTCTTGACAAATAAATGCATGTATTGATTTGGTGACATATGGACAGTCTGAGGCTTGAACGATTCTGCTGTAGGGAAGGACCCTGAGATACATGCAGCTCCTCTGAGCTTCGCAGGGGGTTTCCAGCTGCAGGTTCGGCTCTGCTCCAAGCAACGCATTTGCAGGAATGCTCGGGGCAGCGTTCAGCCTGGTGGGCAGATCCTGCTTCACCGAGAGCTCGGCAGTCCTTTAGTCACGTCTCTGGAGTTTCACTAGTGACTCCAATGGGCATCTGTGTACAAGACCCAGTGATGTGTGCTTCTTGCAGAGTTTAAACCAGTTTTGTTGCCACGCTTCCGTTCAGCACAAGACTGCCTTACACAATGATCTCCAAAAAGCCACTGAAATTGCCCTTGGTAGAGTGCATGAGCCACAGCCCCGTAGAGCGATAAAGCAGAAGAGAGGCTGTCCCAAGAACAGATCAGTGCTTCTGGAAGGCTGGCAGCTCATGTTTATTTTGGTGAGATAAATTATAGCTCTGACGTCACCGGTGCAGAAATGTAGGTAGGATGCCTGGGCCGAGGAACTGGTTTCCCAGAGGACCAGGCTGGGAGCACACGGGTTCTTCTCTCCGGTCAGGGGCTGCATATGGAATCACGCAAATCTGAAAGAGCAACCGTGTAAGTATTGCTGTTCGCTTTTAGTCCATCAAAAATAGCATGACTGGCTGCCTTATTGCCTGTCATGCAAAACAGTTCCAGTAACAGACCAGCACAAGTCTTTCGCTTGCTGATCCTTAAGCATTTGTATATGCTGAATCATTCTTACAGCATGGATGGCTGCTCTCAGCTCGCAGATCTGGGGAAAGCTCACCAACCCCCTTGTCCTCAATGCATCACCCTCCCACTAACTCAAAGGTAAAGTGACACTTTCAGCTACTGGTTTGTAATATGTCGTAAGAAATAAGTTTGTGCAAGCCTAGATGTGAATATAAATCTCCATCTCAGAAAAAAAATTGCCACCGCACAAAGGTTCCTCTGTTGCACTTGTAACTGAGATGCTGCTGTGCAGGGAAGCAGGAAGTCAAACTAGCTGGAAGCGAAAGGGAGCCGTGCTGGGGACGTGGCTGGCTGAAAGACGGGAACTAAAAGCACCAAAAATAGAGAAATGCACACCAGATTCTCCCCCTTCCCTTACAGTCTTCTGCACTGTTATTCCCTCTACAGCAGCAGACATTTTGAAGGTGTCTTAAGCCATGCCCTTTTCATGCGGCTGATTGCCACCTTCTCTGTAGCGACATCCTTTTAAACGAGAGCTCATCAGTAAGTAATGCCCATTTATAGTGCTGGCTTTGGAAACACAGCTTCACCCAACGGTTCACTGCAGGAAAATTCATTCCAGGCATTACTGAAGTCTTGCTTAAGTCTCATGTGGGTGATTTGAGTGGGATGGGCATTTTGTGTAGGTCCTTCCCAAGGTCAGACGCTCCCTGTGTGTGCGGAAAAGGCAGCTACAATGCAGGCAGCCCTCGTGTGCAGCTCTGCAGGGGGCAGTCGGGAGAGCAGAGGCGACATGGGCAACTTGAGTGTTCGGAACTAAGCATAATGGCAAGACTTAAAGCTTTTGGAATGATTGCAGTTGCATCGTAGGAGACCGTGAAGTAATGGGTAGGTTTTGCAAATGCAGCACACAGTGGTGGTTCTTGCAAGGGAGAGATTTGGGGAGTTGCTTTGCTGCCAGCCTTTATCTGGAGCAGAGGCTCTTGTAGGGCTTTTTGAGCGAAAATGAGTGCATGACCCTCCTGCATCCCTTGGGCATCATGGCTTTCCACTCTGCCTTCAACATTGTCATCAAGCCTTTGGGTGTTCCCCAGCGCCGGCGGGGCTGTGCTGCACACCCTGCTCTCACCAACCCCGCTGCTGTACGTGCTGATCAGCAGCAGGACCTCTCCAGAAAACACGCTTCTCAAGATTCTCCCATGAAAGTTATTGATCTATTAATAACGCCTTGTAGTGCAGCTCACATGCCACATGGTTCGGGAGAGAGGGTTTGATTCATTCATTCGCAAGCCCTCGCAGACCACATCCATTTTTCAAGCAGCAAGCACGCAGCCCTCCCTAGCGCGGAGCTATACGATTAAATCAATCAGCTCAGTATTTTTTAAGTACTTCATGTCACGCAGGAAAGCCTGAGTCATTGTCCAAGGCATGCCGTTATCAGCAGAGGTCTGTTGGTAATGTTTCCCTCCCGGGGCTCAGTACATTATTAGGCTTTAACTGGAAATCTGCAGCGACAGAAGAGGATTGCGTCACTCGCCGCGGGCGCGGGCACAGCTGCTGGGGATGCGGGGGACACGGCCGCTCTGCTGCAGTTGGTGCCTGGAGAAACCTGGGCTCCCAGCTGGAGCTGACTGCAGCCGGAATAAAACCTTTGCAGGTCACACGGCTAACGTACTGGTGGGGCCAACAGCTTGAGTCTAACGCAGTTGGCAGGTTTGGGGTGCAGGAGGAGAGTCAAGGGAGGTGGATGTGCAAGTGGAGAGCAGGGGTGGTCCGAAATGTAGGTGAGTGAGGCTGGGAGAGGCTTTCGTGACCTCGCTTACGTAACACGCAGGGAACGGTAGCCCCGTGCAAATTTCTGAGACACAATAATTAGGAGGGGCTAGATGAGCTCAGGAGAATGCACAGTCCCAAACGTGGTGTCTGGCCTTCAAGACGGCTGTGGTGAGTGTGAGGGTGGGCCCCGAAGGGCACTGGTCATCCTGGGCATGATGACTTAGGGAAAGGATTTGATAAGGAAGAACTGTGATAGGGTCCTTGGGACAAGGACCTTGGGCTAGAGGCCGTTCAGGAAAGAGGGGATGGTAAGTTCTGTGAGCACGGTGCACTCACGTGTCACCCTGCCAGGAAGAACCTGCACATTTCTTGTGCATTTTCGTCTGTATGGGAACAAGTGGAGGCGGAGGCGCTGGGCTGAGCGGGCACCTGATGTCACCCTGCAGCCACCACCACCCAGTTTCTGTGCCAAGAAGCACAGGGAGCTTCCAGAGGCCACGCTTCTGCTGCCTGATGTCCCGCTGGGCTTGGGCTCGGCATGAGAGGAAAAGCTGGGGACGGTCACCTGTGCTAACAGCCTCACCAGCGCTGCTGCAGTGGCTGAGATTTACGGGCACAGGGAGCAGTGCTGCTGTAACCACAAGAAATCGGAGAATATTTCAACAACTGCTGCAAGAATTATTCGTGTTTTTGAACTACGGTCCTGTGTGTTTGGGCTTTCAGACGAAAGCCACATTTTTCACTCCATTTCCCTTTTCCTGGGACAAATGACAAAAGCAGAGGAGTTGGCAGGGGAAGGCACCTGAGCACCGGGCACAGAGCAGCGCGGGACTGCAAAAGGGTCGCACCGCACTCAGGCTGGAAAATGTGTACAGAAATTCCTCGTGCTTTGTCTTCATACTAGCAGTTCCTCCAACTGGAAGGCTGTGCCTCTGGTTCCCAGACTAAATATATTCATGACCTGCTTATCTTTGCTTGAGTTTGGGCCATGATTTTGCAAAAATATAACACCCAGCCCACATATGTACTTTAAATGCTGTCTCATATCAGATGCTTAGACCAAATCCTGACGTTCTTGCATGTAGGAAAAAAGTTCCCAGTGACATTGGTGACTCTATTCCCCACATAATATTGGAATAAGGGCTTGTAGGTTTGGCCCTCTCCAGACCAGATCCTTACTCCAGCAGCTCCTGACTTCTCAGACATGTATCCACTTACTCCAAGGCTTCCTTTAAGGTCCAGCTGTTAGTCCAGGAGCAAAATGAGGTGTTATGTATTGGAGATTCAAAGCAGTGCTTTACATCCGTGCAGTAATGCTGCTGTAAATGCAAAACTACCTGCCTTCACATTTGTCCTGGGGCTGTACAGAAGTTAAGACCAAGCATGCTCCAGCTCAGAACTCGATGCCACTGTGCAGCCACACCATGACACATCCAGCCCTCTTCCAAAATAGCATCACCGTGTTTGCATCACTAGCATGTTCAGTCAAAACAGAGCTCTGGCTTCCTCCGTCCCCCTGCCGTGGTGATTCCCTCGCTGCAGGAAGCAGTGAGGGAGGAAAGGTTGCTCTGGATTATACCCAGTCCCTGCCCTTTGTGGAAATGATGCTGATGTGCCGCCCATCCGTTTTGGCAGCAGATTCCTTGAAACACAGCAATGTGCCCACTATCGTCACACACCGTGAGCTGGTACGGTTGTCAGATGTAGATGAAAGCGCCCCAGCATTAACAGCAGCGATACTCAAACCTCTGAATTCAGCTTTGAAGATAGCAACCCACTAAGCTCTGGAGGCTGGCTTCTTTCTGCTTCACCCTGTGCTGACTCAGTGGGACAATTTACATCCTACAGCTGTTTTTGCAAGGAAAGAATGAAAAGAAAAACATTTTTTTTTTACTTGATTCTTGGGTTCTAGAGAACTGTTTGCAGAAAGCCTAGCTAAGTTTCCATGCCCGTTTATCCCTTGGCTTATTTGATGAGCTTGCCAGCAGGAAAGATTCTAATTCCTTTTTATCCCAAATTATTTTTCACAGCTGTGATGCGACATGATTCTGCCAAATAATTTAGCCTCAAAATCTGACCTATATTGAATATCGTAAGATACAGAGGATGTTCTTGGGATTTTAAGGGGAGAGTTTGTACTGTACTATATTATTTTAACAGCATTTTAGTGAAAGCCTACAAGAAAACATTGTATTATATTTCCCACCTTATTGCCGTTATTATTAAATACTATTAATACTGTAAGACAAATGTTGATGTCCCTCTTGCAACTGTATTCAAAAAAATTATCTTATGAAACAGTCATATGAAAAGACTTGGCACCTGTATGCTTATTATAGGACAGTTTCAAAATCTGTCTTTTGTTTAGTGCCTACATTTCAAGTCATATCATTAGATATCAGTTTGATTGCTCGTGTAAAATGCAAACAATTTTAGAAGTTGTCATGTAGCTTCTTTAAAAACGGGATCCTAGTTGACAAAAGCAATTACCATTCCACGCGCCCAGCATTGCAAATACATGAATACCCGCTGAGCTGTAAACATCTCAGTAGTCCCACACTAATGGCACATTTGGTCTGATTTGCTCCTGCCTATGTGCTAAGACTACCTCAGCAGGAAGCACGGCGAGGCTGCAGGGCCCCTGGCAGTCTCTGGGGAGCACAGAGGCCACCAGCACCTGTCCTGGTGCCCAGAGCACCAGTGGCTTCATCACTCTGAGCAAAATTCTCAGACCACATCTGCAGGGCTGAGCTGTACAGAGTCATCCGCGCACAGCAACGTCCTCCAAGGATGGCAGAAAAGGACACAGCTCTTTCATTTGGCAAGTGCTGAGAGCATCATCCTGGGATGTGGCAGACATCAGTTCAAGTGCCTAAGGGGTATGTTTACACCGTGCAGTATAAACACGAGTCTGGGAAGCAGCATGCTGTGCAGACATGCCTTGAGTCCCTTCGTGGAGATAATACAAAGTTTATGTTCTACCAGATCCCCACCAAGGCTTCTCCAGGTCTGCCTTTCCCATGTACAGCCCCCCTCAGCACTGTGCTGCCTTGGCTTTGCTTCAGTGGCGGGGAAGCGTGGACATTCATCACTCAGTGCAGGTTTTAGGTGATGTCGGTGAGTCCCAGTGCCACGCACAGGTACTCGTGCCCTCGGGGCCAGCAGGCTGGTGTTCCACTCGCCCCATGGAGCAAGGAATAATGGCCTTTATCCGCTTGTATAGCAGTGGTCTGACTGCACAAGTGCATGCTGGTCATTTCAGCAGATGTGTCTTCCCTGCTTGCAGAAAGGCCAAGAGACTGTGGGAACATGAGACTGCCAGAGTCGCTGGGGGGTTGGGAGGGGAGATGGAGAAGTTTTTAGCTGTCGTAAAAAAAGGACACGCTAGGCGGGCGTGTGGGGGGGCACGGCGGCTGTGTGGCTGTGGGAGGGACGCACCCGAGGTAGAAAGAGGCTGCCTGCGTGACGGACGCGGGGAGAGGCCGGGAGGGCTGTGCCGGGCCGGGGGCAGCACGGCCGCAGGGCAGCCCCTGCCCGCCGGGCGGGGGCACCCCCGAGCTGCCCGGGCCACTGGAGTGGCTGAGCGCCGGCGCTAGGACCCGGCAGAG